>JAXQQM020063378.1:0-53339 GCA_034641835.2 Pinus albicaulis
CTCTGGTCCTTTGCAAATTTCTTAGTGTTTCATCAGCCTCAGTATATCTGAAGAAATTAGGTTGATTTGGGAACTAATGATTTACTTCATGCTCAATATAAAATAAATTCTCCAATCTGTCATGAAGGTTTTTCCCTGTAGGCAATGCTGCTGTTGATGAACTGGTTGAAGAACTAGCTTGATTATCAGCATATTTGTCCAATTTTTCAACATAACTATCAAGGTCCATTAACTTATCTTCTGCAACTATAGGACTGGGAAATCCTCTATTTAACAAAATATTCAATCTTTCTCTGAAGGCAATGATTTCTTCTTGCATATCTGAGCACCTTCATTCTAAATTTTGTACCAGAGTTCTTTTAGTAAAAACTCTCTTTATTTCCAGAATTGTTCCGGTCCTGTCCTGAATACCAATTTCTGCAAGTTGATTCTTAGTCTGAGTATTCAAAAAATGTATAAGTCTATTAGCCTCTTCTGGCATATTTCCCAACTCTTGTCTTGATCTCTCAATCTCATCCAGAGCCAATTTAACTAAGTTATTCTGTTCATCCATTATTTGAATTGAGGACCAAACATCCTTTATTGATTGAATGATATTATCCCAAAGAATTTCATTTACTTCTTTTAAAGGTTTCTCCAATGTGAGATCCTTTTCCAATGCTTTGACTGTTTTTTCTAATTTGTTCACTTCTCTTGTTTTATCAGCAACACTCATTTTTGAAAGATCATATTTATGTTCTAGAGTGGCCAATTGTTCCTTTGTTTTGTGAAGCTCTATGGCCTGAATGTTCATATCTTCCATTGACTTTGTTAATTCATCAATGTTCAAATTTGCAGTGTTGCTCTGTGACAATTCTGCTGGCTAACCTATTGTTGCTGTACCTGTCACTACTCCTGTTGTAGATACTAGAATATTTGCCTGCTTATCTTTTAATGCATTCTCAAGCTCTTTTTCAGTTGCAGTAAGTTGCTCATTCAATTTTAAGAGAAAATCCATTAGTTCTTCCTCAGAATTTTGTTTGATGATTTCTGCAGTATGTGGATGTCTTGAGGCCGGTAACTTTAATTGTTTTCTCAGAGCTGCAATATCATCATCTTTTCTCTTGATCAAAGCTTCAATACCTTTCACATCTTTAGGATTATGACCCAAACCAATGATTATTTTCTCTAAAGTTTTGATTCTATTATCCTTAGCCTGGGAGGAGGCTTTTTCAAGCTGCAAATATGTATTAGTATTATCCAAAGAATCCTGCAACTTATGGGTCATCATTGATTTATTTGTCAGAGTAGAATAAATCATCTCACCTGTTTGCTTGTGTAGCTCAATTTGATATAAAGGATGGATATCCTTTGCTAAGACTTCAAAAATTAGTCCTAACGTAATCTGCACCTGTCTGAGGCTACTGCACCTTGGGCTTCAAAGAGCTCATTAACATCTTACCCTATTGGATGTCATAAGATGACATCAATCTTTCTTGATTTTTCTAAGTTTGATTTCAAATATTTTCAATATCATAGACTGAGTTATGTTGAACATTCTTGGTTCTTATTATAAATGTTCTTTGATATCCAGCTTTTACGCTGTGTTTGAAAGAAGATATTTCGCACTTTGCTTTTGTTTCTGTATTTCCATGAACTAGTGGATGTCCACACTGCACTGCTTTCTGATAGTCTTCTTCTCAAGTTTGGCCATGATTTGAACAGATTCATTTTGAAGTGGAAAGAACTTTCTCGTTCTTTAATGATATCTTGTTGTTCAATATGCCACCAATAGGAGAAGGAGCCAACTCTCTTTTTGCTCTTTCAGTATCTGTGAGGAGTTTGTAAATGAAATTTCATTTCACCGATCCTGAGTAGGAGGAATTTGTCCTTGACCTGTTCTTTAGTCTCTCAAGTTGTTCATTATTATAATTTTTCAATTATTTGTGATCAGTTCTTTCTTTCCCCCCTTCTGAGATCATCACATCTATTTAATTTCGTAAATTTTGTTGTAAAGTCCTGGCTGAAGAAGATCCTTGCACCTGTCCAAAAGATTCTAGGTCAAGTATATTTTCAAGATCTTTCATTACATTTTCAACATTGACCTGCTCACTATCTTTTTCAACCAATGTCCCTTCTGTCCATTCATCCATATTAGCATATTGTTCTATTTCTGGGATTCTTTGATGGATGTATGGTGACAGTTTATTTTTCATTTTTCTATCACAGATAAAGTTGTTTGGATCATAAGGCACCCAGTAGAAACTCTTTTGTAGTCTGAGATAGTCTTCTAAAATCCTTTCGGCTTCCTTTCCAGCTTCCCTAGAGTTACAAATGAAGGGACCTAATTGGCTCTTGATCCTGAGTTGAGCCTTTTCTTTGCATTGCAAAAATGAATTATATCTGAATTATTCATCTGCCTGAAATATTCTAATGCAAAGAGTCTCATTGGGACATAATTGGGCATTTTGAATGGGCATAATTCACATCCATATATCCCTACCCTCTGTAGTTTTTTGATATAGGTACTACTACACTATCTTAGAAAATTTTCAGAGATGAATAGATTTCTTATTTCATTGTTAATTGAGGAGAGACTCCCGTCACAAGTAGTTGAAGGATGAAAAAATAATAAAAACTCATTATAGTAACAAGTAATCTGAGAATTTGTACGGCACCAAAGATGACTCGATCAGATCTCATCAAGTTTTACTATGAAATTTTCTGATTGAGTAAATCATGAGATGATATATGACAGAAGAATACTTAAATACTCTCTCATTCTCAAAATCTCATGAACCGATCAAAAGATTTTGGCGTGAATATAGATGCAAATCTATTTGACAAGAGAGGCTTGCTCCAGGGCAAAATGCAGATACCAATACTAGGGTTAACTCATCAACATACTCACTAGTATTGAAGCCCATTATGGAAGATATCATGTCTAAAATAACTCTACCCTCATCAGTAAAGAAAGTATAACCATAAGGGGGAGGGTTTTTAGGCTGATGCTCTGGTAACATGAAGGTTTGGCATAGGCGATTTAACTCTTCATGGGATAACTTAGTAGATTTCTCAAGTAATTCAGCCATGGACAGGGGAGTGAGAGCTTGACCAGGATGGAATTGTAGCATTTCATTTATGGACTGAGCAGTTATTGGGAAAAGGACATTTTGACTTGGGGATAAAACTGCTCGTTGGTTGGGATCATAATTTGCGTAGCAACAATGGATTAACTCAGGAAAAATATGGACTGAGGGGAGAAGGTACATAGGAAGATTTGATTCCCAAAGTCCAAAGATGTCAGAACCATTCAAATAATTGTCTCTACAGCGGCAAAATATTCGAAGAGGATTCTCACTGAGAAGCAAGTCCTTAATTTGAAAATCCATATCGGCTAAAGGAAAATAATCCAAGTCCTTGTGAGGGGCATTGATGGGCACGACATTCAGAGCTACAGGAACTTCCATTTCTGGTTCTTGTGGATTCAGAAATGGAATTTCGGGGTTTTTGTGGAAAATGGGCACAATTACCAGTTTTGGGAATATAATTGCAGTCTTGGGAACGAAAAAGACCAAACTAAACTTATTTTCTAACTTAATTAAATTCAAACCAAGATTTTTACAGTTTAGTAGAATTGAATAACACTGCCAGACAAAGAAATGAAATATTTAAACAGCGCCTGATGTTATCGTAAGAACGCACAGTACCCGGCTCACCTTTCTTCTTCATAAGTACACACGCAAGTAATGCTGGTTTTTTAATTTTGAGTGTATGAAGACTGTTAGTGTATTAAACACTGAAATGGACTCACTAATTTTTTTTATTTACAAAGTCAAATGGGTGGCGGGTTTTGATTGATGACGTCAGTATGTACAATGGTTTCGTCACAGAGGGATAGGAGCGGATCTTTGTTTGGGCCGCTCGCGCAGTGGAAATCCGGACCCGAAAAAGATTAGGGTGAATTTGATAAGAAATTTGTGTCGCAACTCTCCCTCCGTACGCCAGCCCAACTTCGGACCCGAAAAAGATTAGGGCGGAATTCATTTGGTTTTCGCGTCACAAAATTGGCCGACGTCAGCAGGCTATTTTGGAACACGAATTTGGTTTGAATTATGGTTTATCGCCATTTGAAGTCCGGCGGGCTCGACTTAAGAACAATTTTGTTTGATCCCATCTTATAAAATTTGTGTTGGTTTTCTTTGATAATACACATATTTATAATAAATCATGGGAATACCACACTAAACATGTGGAAAAGTTATATAAATTATTGAGAACAATCATTTTATGTAAAAATATCCAAATGTGCTTTTGGGAAATAAGAATTCGAGTATTTGGTTCATATTGTTTTAAAGGAAGGAGTGAAGTTGGAGCCTCAAAAGATGCAAGCTATTACAAAATTACCTATTCCTAAGAAAATCAAGGTTCTTAGAAGATTTTTTAGACTTACATGATATTATTGATCATTTGTTAAGAATTATGCATGCATTTCAAGTCTACTCACATATCTCTTGAAGAAAATATCATTTATATGGAATGATGAGGCTACTTTGGCATTCTCTCTTTCAATGGATGCCATGTCTTCTACACCAACATCGGTTGCACCTACTTTTGGTAAAACATTCATAGTAGAGTGTGAGGCACTGGGACAAGGAATTTACGTAACATTAACACAATAAGGGATATCATTGGCTTTTAAAAGCAAGGAATTCAAAGAAAATATTTGGTGAAATCTACGTATGAAAAATAAATGGAAGCAATATTACATGCAATAAAAATTGGGGATAGTATATCACTGGGAGGTACTTTAAAGTCAAGATATACCATGATAGCATAAAGTATTTTTTGAAGCTATGGATTTCATTGGAAGATTAACAAAAATGAGGAGAAAAATGCAAAGTTTTAATTTTGAGATAATCTGCAAAAAGGGTAAGGAAAATTTAGTACATGATGCTCTTTCTAAAATAGAAGAGGCCTAAAATTTATATCCAATTACATTTTCTATTCCTAGGTGGCTAGAAGAAGCTTGCCATAATGGAAACATGACAATAGTACTAAACAAAAACTAAAATTTATAAAGGATGGGATGAACTCTATGGAGCATTGGGAGTGAAAGAGAGATATACTTTGGTGCAAATGTAGAATATTTTTATGCATGCAAACATATTTGAATAAAAAAATATTAAGGGAGTCCCATGTCTCTCTGATGGTAGGATGCAGGGTTCCTTAAAACATCTCAAAGGATCAAAAAATATATTTTTGGAAGGAATGAAGAAAGATATTCAAAATTTTGTAAGAGAAGGTCAGGTTTGCATAAAAAATAAAAGAGAGATAGTAAAATCTCTAGGGTTACTTCAACCATTCCACATACATATTCAAAGACTAGAAGATATATCAATAGACTTTATTACAGGGTTACTGAAATATAAAGGTAAGTATTACATTTTTGTGGTCATTTATATAGACAAATGTTGTAGATTTTTTTTGTAGAGCTCAAAGTACATAAACAACAAGCCAAGTGGCAGAAGTGTCCGTGAAAGAAATTCATAGTCTTCATGGTTTTCCTAAAGTAATAGTAACAAGAAACTTTTGGAAATAACATTAATATGAGTGAGAAACACTTTACATATGAGTTCTACATATCAAACACAATCAAATGGTCAAACAAAAATAGTTAACAAATGTTTTTAAGGTTATCTACAATGTTACTCTTTAGAAAAGAAATCTTAATGGATGAAGTGGGTTTCTCAAGGAAGAATGGTAATATGATACTATCATACTACCTATCACACATCTACTAAAATTTCCTCATTTAAGGCCCTTTATGGATATCCAACTCCTAGTATCTCATACTTTTTGCAAGATAAGTCCAAAGTATAGGAAACAGAGTCACATATGGAAAATACTAAAGAAACTTTGAAAAATATTATGGAAAACCTTCAAATGACATGAAACATGATAAAACAACAAGGGGAACAACATTGAAGTGAAAGATAATTTGAGGAGGGTAATTGGGTATTTTTAGATTATAGCATTATAAGCAATCTTCATTCAAGAAAAAGAAGAATAAAGAATTAGCTCAAAAATGTTATGGCCCTAAATAATTATTCATAGGATTGCACAAGTGGTATAGAAGTTATATTTTCCTTCTTCTTGCATTCATAAGGTTTTCATGTATCTTGCCTAAAAAGGTTTTGGGAAAAAGTATGCCAATGTAAATAGAACTTCCAAAATTAGATGAAGAATGAAAGTTGATTCTTGAACCACAAAAAGTTATAGATAAACATTCTGTATCTCTTTGACATATAACCATTATGAAGTACCTAATCAAGTGGAAGAATATTCCTCTAGAAGAAGGTACATGGTAAAATGATCAATTCGTGATGAAATGCCCACGGCTAAAGGGTTCGTTTGAAGTTTTGACAAAGGTTTTGTTATATGTTTTATATAACGCGCGGCGGAATAGTTTTATTGTTTGTTAAGGTCCCACACAATGATCAAATTTGAAGGGCAGGTCCGAATTTCAATTAGAAGGGCATATATCTATGTCACCCTTCCATAATGAAAAGCTTTAAAAAAAAAACTTTTCAATTGACCACAATAAATTATTTTTACATTTCATTTTCAAAAAGACAAAACCATCAATCTTTATATTAATAAAAGACTGTTACATATACAACAATGAAGAAGGCTCCATCTTTCATTGCTTAAATATCTCATTAGCAATGTCAACATAAGTCTTGAAGACACTATTATAAGAATTTGGATACATACCACCGGGATATAGGAGATTCTTATGTGTCAGATTGTGTAATGTAATTTTGACTTTGTCTCACAAGGAGCAGCAGCATGGAGGTCTGGATTTTTCTTATAGAAATTTTTTATTATTATTTGAAACGTTGTTTATAGATATGAATACAACAATGAAATTATGAGCATGGTGGACAATTATTCAAGCTCATGATGCCAAACCATGATGATGTAAGTTTGGAATTTAAAATTTTTACATGTTAAAGACAAATAGTCAAAATCACTAACAACTTAGTATGCCATAATTAATAATCATTCCCTGTTCACTTTTGTTAATAGGTTTATGTCACACGATGATGCAGGGGCATTAGGCACTAGCCAGCAATGTAGGAGGTTTTGTCCACATGTTGTGGCTAGGAGGGTTCGAAAACATTTGAGTTGTAACAGCTAGGTGTCAATACCTCAGCTGACTGTATTACTTAGACTAGTTAGAGTTTTAGGAGTCGAACAGTTTCAGTTAGTTGAATTATTATAATTAGACCTTTTGATTTCTAGAACGGTCCTCTCAGAGGAACCGAAGAGCCATATGTTATGTATATAAATTGTAATTCCTCGGATGAATAAAAGTAGAGAGGGAAGAGGAGAGTAGAGAGGGGATTTCCGCAATAAACCTCTGTGTGTGAACAATTGTTTCCAGTTAAATGATTTCCAAGCATAGTTGCCATTGAATTATCTCAAACTGCTAATTGTGAAGAATTGTTTAACTGTGAGGCAATTGGGTACTGATAATTCCATTCTTCTGTCTTTGAATTCCCGTAAATTGTTGGATAACCCTGTGAACTCACCCCACCCGAAGGCGAGGTCTGTGTAGAGAACCGGGGTCGTGAAAACTATTCAAATATAAAAATCCCGCTTAATAAAGAGACAAAATTGTTGTGCTTTCGGAACCTGACCCGAGGATTGGACATGAGTTAACAAACAAAAGGATATCGGAACCAGACTTGCACCCGTGGTCAAGCCCTGTACCAAAACCACGAGCGGAATCACAAAAGCAGGTTGCCCATATCGCACCGCTTTTGCGGAGTAGGCGGTATTTCCTATTCGCGAGCGATTCCATAGGGAATGCGACACATGGCGAAGTGACCCCTGGAAAACCACCGTTTAACCTAATAATCATTCCCTGTTCACTTTTGTTAATAGGTTTATGTCACACGATGATGTAGGGGAATTAAGCACTAGCCAGCAATGTAGGAGGTTTTGTCCACATGTTGTGGCTAGGAGGGTTCGAAAACATTTGAGTTGTAACAGCTAGGTATCAATACCTCAGCTGACTGTATTACTTAGACTAGTTAGAGTTGTAGGAGTCAAACAGTTTCAGTTAGTTGAATTATTATAATTAGAACTTTTTATTTCTAGAACGGTCCTCTTAGAGGAACCAAAGAGCCATATGTTATGTATATAAATTGTAATTCCTCGGATGAATAAAATTAGAGAGGGAAGAGGAGAGTAGACAAGAGATTTCTGCAATAAACCTCTGTGTGTGAACAATTGTTTCCAGTTAAATGATTTCCAAGCTTATTTGCCATTGAATTATCTCGAACTGCTAATTGTGAAGAATTTTTTAACTGTGAGGTGATTGGGTACTGATAATTCCATTCTTCTGTCTTTGAATTCCCGTAAATTGTTGGATAACCCTGTGAACTCACCCCACCCGAAGGCGAGGTCTGTGTAGAGAACCGAGGTCATGAACACTATTCAAATATAAAAATCTCGCTTAATAAAGAGACAATATTGTTGTGCTTTCGGAACCTGACCCGAGGATTGGACATGAATTAACAAACAAAAGGATAGCGCAACCAGACTTGCACCCGTGGTCAAGCCCTCTACCAAAACCACGAGTAGAATCACAAAAGCGGGTTTCCCATATCGCACCACGTTTGCGGAGTAGGCGGTATTTCCTATTTGCGAGCGATTCCATAAGGAATGCGACACATGGCGAAGTGACCCCCGGAAAACCACCGTTTAACCCGCGCCATCGCACGTTAAAGCCCGACGTTGGAAGCTGAACGAAATTGCCAAGATTCGTTGATTTGGAGAAGGGACATCGGACAGTGGTCACATGTTGAACTTGCCCGGAGGTTAACTAAGGTGTGCGGAGGATAGCCATGTACGATACGAGTGTTTTATTTTTTATTGATATATATAGGTGGGGTCGGAGTATAATGAAATTTTTTAATTAAATGATTGGCAGATAATTAGCATAAGTCTAGAGCGTGATTGTTGTAAGGCTGGGTGGTGAAATATAGAGCCGAAAGTTCATTACAAGTTATTTATTTAAAAAGAAACGTGGAGTATAAATACAAAGTGTTGAAAGTTAAACATTGGTTATAAGGGTTTGAGATAATATAAAGTCGGGAATATAAATTAAATTCCAACCATTGTGGATAGTATTTATTTATCAAATTCTACGAATTTGATAAATAAACCCGAAGAAAGAAGAAGTCAATTAAGACTCAGGCTGGAGGAAAAGAACGGGGTAAGCCAAGGGAAAATTCTGACAGAGCGATTGTAGACACACCAGCTCTCCTTAGGGGTCCAATTTCAGTTTTGTTGCATCACACGATGATCTCTCTTCTCTGGCATTTACTTGTATTGAAGATCACTATTCTAGGAATAAGGAGTTATTTTCTCCAAAAATAACTCTAGCCAAACATTGACAATGCATCAAGGATATCTTTCTATGCTTCATAAGTACATATGTTCTACTTCTAAATCATGTCTTGGAAGTGGTTGTTTTGCTGGAAATTATTCACCAGTCGGTTTCATACCAAAGTCTTTTTCACATTTTCAGCATCCAATACATGAAAAAGATAATGGTTTAAAACAACATAAATATTTGAAATTTTGCAAGAATTTTCTGGCACACTTTGAATATGAATTTTTAAGTCAAGTGCATGACGCTGTATAGGATCAAGTGTCATTTTGAATACCAAATGTTTCACAACAAACTTCTCAACATGCTACCCTGCAGTAAGGATTAAATGACAATATTGCATCAACTATTTCCATAATAAAAGTGCACCTCGGCCATAAGACTAAACAACTACAAATGTTGTAGATCTAACAAGACCACACAATCAGATGTATTCCACAAGGCCAATACTGTATGAAAAATGAAAAGGAGTTTGCAACCAAAAATACCTTAGGCAACTAATTCAATTAGATACACCAAAACATCAGCAAAAAGGAAAACCAGCCTACTTGGCCCCAATATTTTCAACTGGGTCCTCTAATTCAACCAATAAAAAGGCTAAAACCATAGCATTGAGATACATTTCATTACACTGTCAATAACAATAAAATTTGACTTAGCCATAACCCTTTCCTTTTATTGTTGTGAAAAGCTTTATGCATTACTCTAATGTGGCTAGTCCATAGGCCAAGTAGACCACTGGGTAACAAATATGTTTCCTTTCACCTTTGAGTTTTCAAATTATGCTTACCAAATCTAAGACATTTAAGAGGGGGAACTAATACAACGTTAAAAAGAAAACCAGAGCACACATCTACAAATTACCTCCTTAGCTACTGTCACACCATCATTAACTATTTTCGGAGAACCATGCTTGCTCTCCAAGACAAAATTTTTCCCTTCGCTCCAAGTGTGACTCCAACAAGATCAGCAAGTTTGTTCACACCGCCTGCAGGACAAATTGACAATGCTTTCAATAAGTGTGCAATTGAATGCCAGACCATATGCCAAAACAACCCTCCATGAAAAATTAAAATAACACATTAAAATCGAATATCAGTGGACAAGGAAAGATCCACCGCAGTGAAGTTTCACGTGTAGGTGACCTTCCTTTAAACATATTTTTTTCTCTGACCTGCAATTTTTTTGTCACTGAGCCATCCTTGTTTAAGTACAACTCCTTTTCCATAGCTCTTGTATTAACTACCTTCTCTCTATCGCGTAATCTCAAAGTCCCTCTTCTGCTTGAGTGATTAAAGGAAATGGGTGAAAAAACTGAAAGAGAAGACAATTGTCTGCCATAATTATCAAAAATTGCACCCAACTTCTTCCCCTTTCCATTGTTACCCAATGAGGTAGATGTGGCAATTGTTGTCATACTGCCCAAAGCATAGGCCATCTTCTCTTATGCTGAATATAGAATTACAAGATCTTCATATTAGTATGAACCTTAAAAAACATGACTCCCATTGCTAAAAACCACTTTTAAGTTGTAACAGGCAAGCTAAAAAACTATTGCAACTTTTGGCAACTTCTGGAGAATTAAAGAGAAACAACCAAATAGAAATACAACCACAATCCTCATTTTAATGAGACCGAACTATATATTTGCATTAAGATAATAGAAAGAAATCACGACTATATTAAGGCCAGCACAAAACAATCTTTAACAAGTGTCTCTCACGGCCTTTAGGTTGCCATGCTAGAGGTTGCATATTTTTAATTTAAATTCTTGACCTCTCGTGCCCATCCATGAATGCATCCAATGGGATATCTACATCAAATGCTCCTTTATATCCCCAAAAACAAATTCCCTACTACAAGAGCACCAGTATTGATGGATCACCCCACACCATCCCACCCACTAGAAACGGTGAAAAAGGAAACCCGAGAAAACTTCTGAAATATCTCAAGATGACTAGATGGGTGGTTCTTATGAATCAACCAACCATTCAGAACATGCTCATCAATCCAAACCATGAGTATTATGTGACAATATTCAAGCAGGCATTGAATTGGATTTCTGAAGCTATGTTAGAGAAACCCTAAACTCTCACTGAAAATAGGTGAAATGTGGCACCACTCAGGGATTGACATGTGCCAATTGGTACAAGTGGTAGACAATTGGCATGCTCAAACAACGAGGTGATGCAGGAATGACATGAGGGAGAAAATATCAGAAAAGCCCCAAATCTTGAGAACTAAAGCTCATCACCAACCTGAGATTGACAACTTTACATGATGTAACCTATGAAATCGTAAATGGAGAAATCATAGTAACAATAAAGTAACCTATGTAACAATAAATTCGGATTCATCCCGGGAGTGGTAATGGGAGAAATCATAGTGAACAACAGGAAACATGCATAGTTTCTTACAATCAAATAGATGAAAAAACACATACAAAAAACCTAGATAATAATCGTGCACAAGCTTAATATTGAATTATGAACCGTAAAGGAACTTACAAAATGTGACATTACGAACCTGGTCAAGCGCACAAGCAAAAATATCTTGGACATGACCCTGGTTGACAAGTTGTATTGCTCATGATGTAAGAGGATTTGTACCTGCACTGCCAAGTCAATCAAAATCCATCATTATCTATACAATAAATACAAGTAATTGATGTAGTAATTTTTACCCTAAGATGCATTCTTATGATAATGTTAGAACATATGTTGAAAATGTCAAAACATACCTAAATAAGCTCCTCTTCATTTCAAGAACAATTTATTGGAGTCGCATGAACTTGGAACAAGCCTCCCACGATCTGAAAGAGTAGCAACTAAGTCAACAGTGACTTTTTTGTTGCTACACTGGATCGAGGGAGGTTTGCTCCAAGATTAAATCGCTCCAATAAATTATTCTCTACTAAACAGGCCAACCACGTGAAGGTGGAAGCTCTTATGGCCCCTCCCCCCCCTCACATCACTCTCAATTCCCCAATACCCAATCTATATTTCATTTTTTACTTTCATGAGCATAAAAAAAAATATTCAATAACTAATAAAAAAACAATTCAACAAAAAAGTACGCAAGGAAACATTGCAATTAATGCTTGACATAAAAATAGTATGATAAATGAGTTTTTTATATAACGCAAAAAACGTTCCAAGTATGGTAACGTTTGTCTTACAATAATACAATATTTTACATTATCAAATTTTCTTTTTCTTCTTCCTATTTCTAAAGCTCCTAATTACATCATCAATATCATCGTGCTCTGCTCCTGTTTCATGCCTTTCGACCTGCACTGCTGACCTAGTTGCGTAGTCACGATGTCTGGTCTCATCCAGTGACGGGGCATCGCCTACAAAAACAAATAATATTAAATTTTAATTGTCAGTTTTTAAATATCATTAAACTAGTTTGGTAATATTAATAAAAAAATTGCAATGAGATTATTTACCTGGTGCACCACTATCGCCCCCCCCCCCCCCCCCCTTAGTTGCGTAGTCACGATGTCTGGTCTCATCCAGTGACGGGGCATCGCCTACAAAAACAAATAATATTAAATTTTAATTGTCAGTTTTTAAATATCATTAAACTAGTTTGGTAATATTAATAAAAAAATTGCAATGAGATTATTTACCTGGTGCACCAGTTGTCGCCGCTGACCTAGTTGTGTAGTCACGATGTCTGGTCTCATCCAGTGATGGGGCATCGCCTACAAAAACAGATAATATTATATTTTAATTGTCAGTTTTTAAATATCATTGAACTAGTTCGGTAATATTAATAAAAAAAATTGCAATGAGATTATTTACCTGGTGCACCAGTTGTCGGCGCTGACCTAGTTGCGTAGTCACGATGTCTGGTCTCATCCAGTGATGGGGCATCGCCTACAAAAACAAATAATATTAAATTTTAATTGTCATTTTTTAAATATCATTGAACTAGTTCGGTAATATTGTTGGGAATCACGATTGCCGTTAGACCAAAACCCGCAGGTGTTAGTCAACGATCGCATCACTAGAGATAAGAATCCACGAAAAGCGGTTAGTCCATGTCATGAAACACATGGGGAGCGTTGGTTTATCCAATGTCCAAAAATCTCCCCCCCAACGCGAGCTGGGTGTGTATCGAACTCGTGACCTACACTCTGATACCACTTGTTGGGAATCACGATTGCCGTTAGACCAAAACCCGCAGGTGTTAGTCAACGATCGCATCGCTAGAGATAAGGATCCACGAAAGGCGGTTAGTCCATGTCGTGAAACACATGGGGAGCATTGGTTTATCCAAAGTCCAACAAATATTAATAAAAAAAAATTGCAATGAGATTATTTACCTAGTGCACCAGTTGTCGCCGCTGACCTAGTTGCGTAGTCATGATGTCTGGTCTGATCCAGTGACGGGGCATCGCCTACAAAAACAGATAATATTAAATTTTAATTGTCAGTTTTTAAATATCATTAAACTAGTTCGGTAATATTAATAAAAAAAAATCGCAATGAGATTATTTACCTGGTGCACCAGTTGTCGTCGCTAACCTAGTTGCGTAGTCACGATGTTTGGTCTCATCTAGTGACAGGGCATCGCCTACAAAAATAGATAATATTAAATTTTAATTGTCAGTTTTTAAATATCATTGAACTAGTTCGGTAATATTAATAAAAAAAATTACAATGAGATTATTTACCTGGCGCACCAGTTGTCGCCGTTGGGACTGTTTCTCTGTCTTCCTCTCTGGTGGTAAGATCCTCAAGGGAAACATTCTCTGTCATTTAAACAAAAAACTTTATAAGGAAAACCATCAAGGTATAATTAGAAAAAATTATAAGTGGAAATTAATTACCATCACAGCCCTCACTGATAGTAGCATTTTCAGACTAGTCCCTACTACAATGATCAAATTGCACGTGAGGATCATCTACATTTGGCTCTAAAACTGGGTTATTTGTGTCGTCGGTAGTGTTGCTCCCCTGATTTAAACAAAGTTGTTAGACATTAAATTTATGGATGAAAACAAACATATTGAAAGGTTAATGTTTTACCTTAATGTAGTATTCCTCGATCTTGGGACCTCGCCCTGCTTGTGACATTCAACTACGCTTGAGAGCCGAACAGTAAAGCGATATTTTTATCTTCCTCTCGTAGTTTATGTTCGTAACGCATCACCCTGCAGACATATAACGACTGGTATTTTTAATCATATTTGATAGGATTACAAAAACGTTGGAAGGCGATACAATTAATTATAAGATGTTTAGCTACTTAATTACAATTCTTGCGGCCAATTTCAAGTAGCCGCCCTGGCCTAGCTTGTGATGGCCCTTTTTTTCAATCCTAGCTTTGGTTTAATTTGAGGTGTCAGGAAACCTAGCATCAAAAGATTAAATTCAGATATGACGTAGCACACTTTTATTTTAGACATAGAGAAAATTAAAGCTATTGAATTAAAGTTGTAATTTACCTTGTGGGTCCAGTTGGCTTTTTTCCTTCTTTCTTTGCCCTTTTCTATTTTCCGTCATGGATGAGTGCTCTCCACTCACTCTCTGGAACTGTGAGAGGATGCTCATATCTAGGGTCAAATTGCAATTGCGTCCTATAGGTGTCCTTGGTATATTTCAAATATTTTCCAGCTACCCAAGCCACTGATGTTCTGTCAAATGTGCCGACCCCAAAAATGGCTTCTAGATAATCTAGAAGTTCTTTTTTCAGGTTGGAACTCTGGGAATTCCACCCTGTGCATATGGTTGGGCCAAAAATTACCAACGCATGGCTCTCCAGATACCTGTAGAACTCATTGTTTCCTACACAGAAAAAAAAAAAAGAAGAAGAAGAAAGATATTATCATTAATTTAAAAATAAAAATCATGATAAATATGTTTTAGATAAAGTACATGAAATAGTTAAAATATTAAAATTTACCTGGTAGTTGTACATGATTTATAGGGACACCTTCATCGTTCACCAACAACGTGCCATTAATGGTCCCTGTGGAGCTGACACGTGTAGCTCCAGGAAACACAATAATGTATTTGGCCATATCAGCCTCATCATTGCCAACACGTTCAGCGGTTGGCTGGGTGTCTGCTTGGGCAGGGTGTGTTTCTTGGCTAGCACCTAAAGGAGTAGAAGGTGTACGAGAGGGTTGTTGGGCAATCTCTTGCCCTTATGTCCCACTACCACCAACACCGGGTTCAGCAAATGCCAGAAAATGCTACATACAAAAGAAATTTTTGTTAGTTTAGTCAATGTAAAAATTAAAAATCAAACTATCACAATTCATCTCATGCAGAACAAAAAAATATCCTTTTGAATTTTTATTATTACCTGATATGTTTCTAGTTGGCTCATAAGTTGTTTTATCCTCTCTTCTGTTTCAAGTGTTTGAGGTGCGTCTATCAAAGTATTAAATTCCGACCTTGCATCTCGTGCCTTTTTTCGCAACAAGAACACTGGAGATAGGGATGAAGAAAGCTCTTCCTCAAAGAGGGAATCATCAGGCGTACCATGGCTAGGTTTCTGCATATTTGAACAAAATTAATATTATTTCAATTATGTAAATAACTAAAATACCTGAAGATAGAGCAATGCTGGCACTTTACATGTTCTTCCGCTGGCCTCTTTCCACGATCATCCCGTCTCGGGTTGTTCCTGCACTGCTCTGATCAGTCTGCCACATTGCAATAAAATTATAAATGTAAAAACTTGAAAACAATATCTAACTTGAAAACACAAAATGAAAACTGAAATAATTTCTAATAAGACACCAGATGACAGAGTTAGAGTTTCAAATATGCCTTGCATTGAATTCAGTCCTGGAAACATGTCATTTCACATTAAGGCACCCAAACAAGAGATGAGTTGACAATGAAGACCTTATTGAATATATTGTTGGAGCAAATTCTAGTAAACTTGTTGTGAAGACCTTGAGGACATTTTTGGAGCAACATTGTTGAAGCTGATGGTATAGAATTGTTGGAGACGATCTTGAAGGGCCTTGAAGTGAAGCTTTTGGAGCAACTATTGAAAAATCCTTAGAGCATTTAAGTAAGGAACTTTCTATATTCCATCACCTTTTTCCTTTCAATATCATTTAAACGATTTTGTCGATATTTAGTGTTTGAAATCACGTTATAATTCCTTTATTATATGTGTTTGGGGACTTTCCCTTTGAAAATACCCAAAAATACCCTGGAAATTTTATCTTCAAGATGCATGTCTGACCCTATTGTTCAATATTTTGATTGACAGTAGTAAACATAGAGAGTTAGGGGGCTCTTGACTTGGTTTGGTTGGGCCATTAGATCCCTAACATCTACTAGGGAGAACCCCCCTTGAGTTGGAGGAGAGCTAGCCCTAAGTGAAAATAGGTTGGTGAGGTGACAATGGGGCTATTGAATTACACATGGTATCACACTTTAGCTTTAGGACTTTATCTTGAGAAGTGCGAGATTTTGCTATATCAATTCTCAAATTGTTTACAACACTATTTTTAAGAACTAATAATAAGTGATGTTGAGGGGTTTTTGGGTATAAGAAACAATACCATTTAAAAACTAGGGTTCTCAGTCCTTGGCATTCCTTCACCTGGGCCTAGGGTCACACTAGAATAATTTCACACTAAACCATGCAAACTTAAAAGTAACTTAACAGATCCATAAAGTAATAATAATCATAATTCCTAATTTCCCATTGTACGATATGATGCAAATTATTCAAACATGAAGCAATGAAGACATGCAATGTCTGAATTTCAAGATTGATGAACCAATACAAGAAGTTAGAAACTACAACTTTCATTCAATACTCTGTGTCCTAACTCCAGGAAGGAATCTAGTTTGTAGTACAGAACATGCATCGTGTATTATCAATTCTTAATTGACAACAACTAAAGGTCATCTACCTCATCAATTCCTTCCCATTTTGTGTTTTTATGTTATATTCCTTATAAAAGTGTCAAATTTCTCCCAAAGTAAGAAACCACTGAATAAAATAAAAAACAGTTGAGATATGATTGAGAAAAGGTCATTTATTTCTTGAAAGGATCTTCACAATTTCTTTGGTTGTTTTTCATCTCAAGAAACAAGAAATGACCTAAGAAACTATCGTGATGTAATGTAAGAAACAACACAGTGCAATGGCCATTTTCAAAGCCAAATGATGTCCATTGAGGACATGGCATTTATTTGGTTCCTGTTTCATAGGAGTTTTAGGTAGAAATGGAACTTTGTTGTACCATTTCCAGTAGTAAAAAGGGAAAACCTTCTTTTTCCATGGGAAATAATTTACCTTTCCTTTTTCAAGATAATCTAAATCACAAAAAATATGAACTATACCGCACACATTCTTGGATAATGTGAAAGTGGAAAAGGAATACCCTACACAAGTGATGCACACATGTACATTTGAACACTAATAGATTTTTGTAGTTGAAATGCAATGTTTGTTTTCATTTAAATGTAGGATTTTTAAAGCAAGGAGAAATAATGGCTGCCAAATTAATAAGCATTTCTTTGGGAAAAATTTAAATCTTGTATTGGGTGATGAAGATAATAGAGGGTATTGAATCTTGATTCTTGACATCTAGAGAGAACCCTACAACCTAACACAATCTAATGGAATTGACCAAAAAAACCCAAATAGAGTCAACCCTACTATAGGAGGAAGGGCCTGCAGTAAGAACTTACCATTTTGCAAGAACTGAGGGCGAATGCTGTTCTACAAGCGCTGAGGGTGAACACTGATGGCGAATGCTGAGGGCAAATGTTGTTCTGCAAGAGCTGAGGGCGAATGTTGCGGGCGATTTTTTTTCTGCAAGAGCGGAGGGCGAATACGCGCGTGATATCAGACGTTAATGTAGCTATTGCGACGGATACGAAACAATAAAATCATTTTTATGTAGTGCGCATATAAGTGTCGTTATACTGACGGTGGAAAAGGCGTCGCTATTGTGACGAAGGCCTCCAAACGTCACAATTGCGACACTTAGACATTGTGTCGCACTTGCGACGTTTGGAGGCGATCGTCGCAATAGCGATGCTTTGGGCCATAGTGTCACAATTGCAACGTCTTCCTCCAAATGTCGCAATTGCGACACATTTCTAAGTGTCGGTATTGCGACACTTTTCTATAAACGTCGGTAAAGCGACGGTTTCGGGCGGGATTGAAAAAATTTGGGGAAATTTCCGACATTTGGTCAAAAGCATCGAAACCAAGTGTCAGAATTTCCGCCAAATGTAGTAGTGACCTTCAGAAGGCATTTTGACCAACTTCTCATGCGTATTATCAGCAAGGTATTGGGAAAAATTAAAAATGGTAGTAGGAAGCTGACCAGGTGAAAAAGTAGACAAAAAACCTAGCACTGCAACATTAGCATGCTCATCTGTGAAATACCCAAGAATAAAAGACAACATAGAGATGATATGTCTTTTCCTTTCAGAAAATTTTGCAGAAGGGTAAGGAGGATTTATCTTGGGAATTTATACAAAAGAAGGCATGAAATTTTGAAATAGCTGGAACCTCTTGGGGAAGTCCAGATTCAAGTATAACTATGTGAGAGCTTCAATGGACAAAGGAACTTCATCTGGTCTAGATTGGATCTGGAGCATTTCATTGATTGACTCAATAGTAATGGTAAACAAGATTTATTTTTCAGAGTTTATTATAGCTCTCTGATCAGGGAAATAGCATGAATAACAGAGTATAATCACTTCTGGGAACTGGAAGGTCTATGGAACAACATATTTTGGCAAATTAGACTCCCAAATAAAAACTTCATCATCCTGATTTATGGATTTTTCATGGCTCCAGTAGTGGAGCTCAAGAAGGTTAAATTTTGTGGTAGTGTCATTAATCTTGAAGTCTATGTTAGCTAATGTAATGTACTCTACATCTAAAATAGGTGGTTGTAGAGGATTGACAGTTACTACTGCTTTGAAATCTATTGTTTCTGTTTGTTTTTTCAATTGATTAATCTTTTTACTTGGAAAAAATTGATTTAGGCTTGTGGTAGCACCTCATAAAAATTATAACAGTTTGCAGACTGATTTAAGAATATAATTGGTCAATTATTACTCTTACGTAATAAAAAACAGTATCATGCCTTGGAAATCCTGAAAAAAATAGGTCTAGGGTTTGCAGAAAAAGGGATTTGGGAAGCTATAGGGATTCCTTTTAGGTCTGCAAAGGTTTAGACCAATCAAATTGTATTCTCTCTTATTAAAAACACTCTTTAGGACCTCATAATTTTGTAAAAGAATGCTTAGGGTATGCATAAAATGAATTTGGAAGATAAGAGGGCTTTCTTGGTCTGCTAGTACTCCTAATTTGATTCAATTACTAATTGTTTTTTTTTTAGATCAAGAACATGGCTTTTCTTTAAGGAATACCTGGGAAAAACAAAGATTTTGGTCTGCAAAAGGGTTCTGGGGTTGCAGAAAAATTTTCTGAAGCTCTGTTGGTCTTTAATAGTGCTTTGGATGACTTTTGCAGTGTCTTTTGACAGCAAATGGTTGAAATTCTGGTTGAATTGGGCTTAAAATGAGGTTGGTAGCAACTTCTTTGGATGGAAAACTGTCGGCAATTTCTTATTCAGTGAAAAACTATAATAAAATGTGGTAAAAGGGCTAACAAAGGGTGGTTATATGTATTTTTAAACCAACAATGTTTACATTGAATGTGCATGTGTATTTGAATTGACAGGGTGGTTTGCGCGCCGAGCAAGGGAAACCATTCAATGGTTTTTGCATGAACCAAAGATGATTGGCAGTATTTTTCTGATCGATGCGATCGAATGGGAATTGGCCACGTACCCAGGTGTTGGGTTATGAAAAACGTGGATATCGCAAGGTCGGGGTATGATTAAAAGTCGGGCTATGGGATGTGCGATAAGTTTTGATAGTCATTAGATCTGGTGGGTGATGATCTGATGGATAGAGGAATGTGATGGAGTTGCGGGTTTTAAAAGGCGTGGGGCTCGGGTAATATGATATGCGAATTATGAACTATTTTCATTGGTCGGGGTTAATTTATGCGATAGGGTTATAATTTATATGGTCGGGGTTTTTAAAACAATATAGCCAATGGGGTTAAGGTAAGTGTGATTTTTGTATAGGCGGGGTTTATAACAAGTGAGATATGGATAAGTGGGACCTATAATATGTGGGATAATATAATAATATTAATATGTTTAATTAACATAAGGGTTGGGACTTATATAGTAAGGATTTAATATATACGGGATAAAAGGTATAATGGGATTTAATATATAAAGTCAAATGTTAATATGTACAAATGTAAATAAGTGCGGGATTTGTATAATACACTAAGTTTAACTTTAAAACTACTATCAGGAATGGATTTCTTCACTGTGGGACCCGACATATCACCTTTTTAAAGAAACAATTAGGATAAAGGTATTTTTGGGTTTTTAATGTATTTTTAATAAAGGGAAATTATTTAAAGGGATTTTTACTTTTCCAAAGGATAAATGTGCATTTTAACTAAGGAAAGGGGCTTTTGTAAGGAAAAATGAGTGATAATAAGGGGAAAAGAGTAAAAATGAAGGGGATGGGGTATTTTTACAAGGGGAATGATTTTGAAAGGGAGTTATTAAATGAAATGACCAATTTTTCTATTATCCTTGCCTTGTAAAAACTGTTTCTACCTACCCATCTGCTACCCTAACATTTTTTCTTCATTTACATGGGTGCATTTGAGCTTGCAGACCCTTATTCATTTTTATTTTAAATAGAAAAATAACTAATTTTATCCTTCTTTCTTCCAAGGGCTCAGATTAAACTGTTGAGCTCCTTATTATTCTCTACCTAACTACTGATCTGCCAAGGTTAAACTGTTTGGCTAGATCTTTATTCTCTATCTATCAACATGAAATGGAAAGCATGAAAGGTGAAAATTAGGCAGTTTGTCCTTCATGTATTGTCGCATTTTTGACAAGCTGCACACAATATTTATTTTGCAGTAAAAGTAAATAGTAGTGGCATTTGAATTTGCATCATTTTCATGTTTTATTTTATCTCTTTTTTTGTTTGGGGTTCATTTTCATATTCTTTTTGATATTTTTTCTTTCAAGCCCTTTGATTTTTCTTTTAGGACTTTTACCCTCTTTACATTTTTTATTTTTATTTTCGAATATGGGAAAAAAAATTTGCAGAAAGAAAAGTATGTACATATTCCAGGACTAATCAAAGTCAATTCAAAATTATGAATCCTATTATTATCGGACCCTAACAGTATGTGTGGTGGGGGAGCTATTATTTTCCTTTCTAAAAACCATTCTTTCAGACTTGAGAGTGGTTTGGGTCATAGTTCAAATAACTATTCTAAACTTCTATGTTTAAAACTCCTACTCCTCTTTGCTCTTAAAAAAGGGTACCGACAATTACAAGTTTTTTGTGACTCTTGTGTGATTATAAACTGGTTCAATGAAGAATATTTATGTCACATGCACTCTCTCAAGCCTATCTTGGATGAAATTATTTTGATAAAGAAATTTTTTTATTATATTTCTTGTCATCATATCTACAGGGAACGCAACTCCATCGTTGATGCTCTTTCCAAGGAAGGTGTCCAACAAACTTGGGGTTCATGGTAGATTTGTAAGTAGATAAATGGTGATCATTTTGATTTCTTTCATCATACATTTATAGAGGTAATTCCTCTGGATTATTTGTGGCCTTGAATTTCTCTTTCCAGAAAGAAATTTATGTGATCTTATGGTTCATGTTCCTTTTTTGTATTAGTTTTGTGGGACATATTTTAATGTATATAGAGAGAAAAATTATTGATAACTCTGCACTACAACAACCTTATTTTGATGTGTTTCAGAATCAATTGTAACCCCTATCAATAGTTTTTCTATAGTCTATGGTTTGACAAACTATGTATTTATGGATAATTTTTTGGATATGCCTTTGGACATCTACAACATGTAACTTTGATTTTATATAAATTAAAATTACAATTTTTCTTGGGGGGAATACACAACACAAGATGATTATTTAAATAAGTTTCTTAATATATATATATATATATATATATATATATATATATATATATATATATATATATATATAACTAAAAAAACATCATATATTAATAAACATACCTAATTATAAAAATAACTAATGAAAATTAAGAACAAAAAACCCTTCCTTCATATATTAACAATTATCTGATATCTATTATTATTATAAAATTTATGTTATAGGTTAATTTTGAGTAGGTTCCTTCCTTTCCCTAAAATACTTTAAAATAAAAAAATCTAAAAAATTCCATTAATTTTTATCATGAAAGAAGTATCCATACTCACAATATGTCTCTTTACATTTCTTCTCAATTTTACCAACAAGACGACCATACTTGTCAAATGCACAATTTTAACAAGAAATTTATCTATTTAATGTCTTATATAATCTATGAAACAACCACTCCAACTATAAAGTTAATAGGGAATTTATTTATTGAAGGTCCCATGTAAATCTACAAAACTTGTCCACAACCTCCATAATTTTAATAATAAAATCTATTTATTAAAAATCTCATCTCAATTTATGAAACTTTAACTTTTCTATTTTTATTGAGGTTTAAAACTAAATATTTAAACTTGTTGGAGAATTTACATTTGAGATATATAACAATTTTTTAATAAAACCATATGATAAAGAATGCATTGCAAATTGAATCTAGACATGTAAACTCATGTAGCTAAATTCCATAAATGTCATTGGACCTACCCCATGACCTAGTGTTTAAATTAAATTTCATAGACGTTTAGTTGAGCAAGTTTTCAAAACATACAATATCATCACCATTGGGACTACGTGCTTTTTGTATTACCATTTTATTGTGTTGAAGCTCATCAAATATGTCTTCAGTTGATCTATAAATCACTTTCCATTCCATTTTCTCATTTTGAGATTGATGAAGGGATTTATGCATTATTAAATTCCAAATGACGAGCACTCTATGCTTTGTTCCCGCCATTAACACTTGCTCCATGTAGACCACCGATCCGAGTGGATAATCACACATTAAAACTTGCTTCATGCAAACCACCAATCCGAGTGGATGATTACACCGTGGTTTTCAAAATTCAAGGATATTCAAACTTTTGTTCTATACCTGGAAAAATATTAGGTTTTGATCGGCCTCCAATAGCCAATACATGGCTACCCTACAATAGATTCCATTAGTATCAACTACTCTAATATTCTGAAGGCTATATTGAGAATATATGAACTCTCTCCATGAATTTGTTACAGAATCATATATCATTGTTTTTACAAGACTAATCCCCTTCTCACGATCAATATCATCCAACATGGCAACCAAAACCTTAAACTTAGATTATGTAATATGTTAGGGTCCTATAATAATAGGGTTCATAAATTTTAAATTGACTTTGATATTGTAAATATGTACATACCTTGGTTTCTGCAAGTTGTTTTCCCATATTTTGAAAAAAAATGAAAAATAATCAAAAGCCAAAAAGAGGGTAAAAATTCCTAAAAGAAAGATCAAAGGGCTTCGGAAAATAAAAACCCCAAAAGAAAAAGAGAAATAAGACCTGAAAGTGAGCAAATCCAAATGCCACTACTTTTACTTTACTGCAAGAATAATGATTATGTGCAGAGTATCAATAAATGCCACAATCCATGATCAGTTAAACAATTTAATCTTAACTTTTCATGCTTTCAATTTCATGTTTTAGATAGAGAATAAAGATTTTTCAAACATTTTAAACTTGAAAAATCAGTAGATAGGTAGAGAATAGTGAGGAGCTCAACAGTTTAATCTGAGCCCTCGCATGAAATAAGGTAGACTTAGATAGTTTTATGCTTTGAAAGAAAATGTTTTAGGGTTGCAAGCCTAAATGCACCCATGAAAATGAAGTAAAAATGTTAGAAATAAAGATGGGTAGGTAGAAAGCAGTTGAGAAATCATGTAATAAAGCATCATTGGGAAAAATTACTAATTTCCCCTCCTCTATAAATATTCAGTATTCTAAACTATCAGTCAAAAAGGCTCAAATCATTTCTTTGACTTTTTTTAGGACCATACCCAAGGCTCCATGATTGATTAGTTTAAAATATTGAATTCCCACACTAGACCCACATTCATCAACATTTACCCTTCATTCATAAATCATAATCCATTTTCCTAAGTAAAAACCCATTTTTACTTAGTAAAAGCTAAACCTTAAATAGCTAATCTCATTCCCTTTCAAAAATAATTCATAAACCCTAAAAATACATTTTTCCTAAGTTAAAGTGAATTAATACAACAAAGATAAACAATTCTTTATTTTTTGGCACTTTACTTAGAGATAACATGTATTTTGTTTCCTTTTTCACTATCCCTTTATTCATATTAACTACTAACTTTTTATTTTATTAAATTCCTAAAGACTACTACCTTTATAGTATTAATTCCCTTATATTTAAAATAAACCCCCAAACCCTTTATTTTAAGTTTAGACCAATGTTTGATATCCCATGTGCACAAATATAAAACCCCGCCCAATTATCCCATTGGTCTAAACATATATATATGCAAATATCCCGCCCCTATAGTTTTAAACAATTGTTCAACGTTGAAAAACTATATAATATCAAACCCGTGCTTGCATATGAATAATTGAAACATTTCATAATGTTTTTATTTAAACATTATATCCGCCGTATCACATAAAGCCAAAGGTTTAAACTTTATTACAACATACTTTTATAAAGATTAAACCATTCCCGCCACAGATATGAAACCCTGGCCCCACTTCCATTCCGATGCAACTCCCCAACCAATCTGGGCCATTCACAAACAAACCCCAGATCCAACGGTGAAAACAGAATATCATGTAGAAAAATTGCGCGATCACCCCCACAGAAAATTTGCGCAAAATGGGTGGTTTCATAATTCTATCTCTCTTCCACATGCCCATTTCTTATTGGATTGTGTGGGTTAGCCTCGAAACCACTTACCACCGTAATGACAATAACCACTGGCTGTTTTCAATCCTTTGAAGCCTGAAACCATTGTTCCTTCTCGATGTGACTGCAATTGAATGCAATTTCCCATTAGCCCTAATATTCATACAAAACATTGGAAATGTATTCATTTCCTACCTTTTCCACGCATAAACCCAGTGCAAGCCTCCCTGACTGTAAAAACCACCATTTTCTGCCATTTTCATGACAAAATATTGCAAATTTTTTCCTGTACCCCTTGCAGATTTCCGAGGAGCTTTGCATTGCTCCAAAAGATACCATAGAAATTGCTCAAAACCTTCAGGTATGTTGGAGTTCCAGTGTTTTGGCCAGATTGGCAAGACCAAAAGACCAGAAAACATTAAAACCACTTTGGGGCCCTAGGATCTAGCCCTTCTGGACCCGAAGAGGGATCTCTCCATAAAGCAAAGAATGATATATCTTGAAAGCTCAAAATGAGGTATTAGGCTAGGTATGAAGCACAAAGGGGGGGTTTAAAATGATTTGGTTGGTTGTTGGGTTGGCTCGAGATCATAATATGAGAAGGTTATGGAAGGAAAAGAGCAAAGAAGTAGGATGTTTTGGTAAAGAGGATAGGTTAGGAATGTGCCATCCATTGGGTTGTGGAGTCATAAAAGGGAATTACTTGCAAACAGCTAGCCAAGATTTTCATAGGGAAAGTCATCTATACCACAGGATCTTTAAGATAGATTGTGGAATGGAAAAATAAGGAGTGAAGGAGAGGCACAAAGGGAAGCTTAAGATCAGACTAGACGTCATCTAACTCCAGATCTACTTCGGCATACTCTCAAATGGAAACACTTAAGATTTAAATGTAGATCTAGGCCTAAGGTCAGAGAAGGACTTTTAACCTTCAATGCTTTGACACTAGTTCAAGAGATCTTTGAAAGGCCAATCTGTTTGAAAAGGACCCCAGTGGATAGGGCTTACACTAAATCCCCGGTATCCCAATTCTTGTGGCTCAAACCCAACAAGAAAAAATAAGCAGCAAAGCCCAAATTCACACATCAGCTAGCAGTGAAAAGCAGCTACTACACTGGTTAAATTACATGAATTTGCCCTTAGATTCACTATCAGCAGAAAACATCAAAGGTAGGGAGAGCAGAAACATAGGGTACCATGCAAGGGTATATCCTATGCTAGATTTTTGATGCGTACCAGAAGACTAACGAACAGCATGAAAAATGTAATAAAACAATGTAATAAGAGAAACATCACCTATAATAATAGACCAGGATCCTGTGAAATTCACTTGATTAATTGATGTGCAAAACCAGGCACATACACTGAGCTCAATGGTTGATTACAATCCAAACTTTCTTGTCCCATCCTACTACATTAAAAACTACTCAGCTACTCTCCCTCAAAAAATTTATAACAGCTAAAATAATCCCTACAACTGCAACTGCAACAACAATGCAACCCTTTACAATATGTTCTTCAAGGGTTCTTATAGGAGAATGAGTAACTGTGGAAGTAGATACAAATTAAATGGATCCATTAAGACAGAGTGGAGGGAACGTCCATGCCCACTCTAATTAATAGCTCTGCACTATACTCTGTAGTCTGGTTTGGAGTCCTTGTCAAGTCGATATTTGACCATCGGGTGTGTTCTTTAAAGTCCTTTCTGGCTGTAAGGAACTCAGTTTTGTCTTCTGAAGCAAGTAAGGTGACTGAAAGGTCTTCTGGGTTTCCATGATTCCATTATTGCTTCCCTGACTGTATTAGGAAGCTTTCTATCAGTGAAATGGCCTTTGGGAGCTCGGGGAGGCATGGAGACTTTTGTCGGAGGTGTACTATCTGAAAAATGTATTGCTGATGCTGAAAAGCAGATATCGCATGTTTCATGTGCTTTTTTAATATTCAAACTATGCCTTAATTCTTTGATCCCAGGATTAAGTGATAAATATGAAATTAACAGGCTCAAATCCCTTAAAAATGTTACTGTTGTCTCACTGGCCACTACTGTAATGGCCTCTCTGTGTTCCGAACCACAGTGGCTGTGATTATGGAAAATAGAGTGAATTCATCACTCTATGAAACCCTGAACAATAAAATAAATCTGTCATAAAATCCAGGGAGGTGGCGGAGGAAAGCTTTGGAGGCCTGTGGAGTGGTGGCGCAACTCTAGAGACAGTGGTCGTAGTAGAGGAATGGTGAAAAACAGAGCAGATGAAGGTTGGGCGAAAATGCAATAAACTCCAATGTGAAACATTAAAGTTTAATGTAAGCGAAATGATATGAATTTTCAATGTAAAACATTAAAATTCAACCTTTGAATGAAATAAAAAGGGAATGGGTGAAAATGCAATGAAAACATATGAAATGGGCTGATATGGTGGGACCCGGTCATGGGCGGAGGGCGATTTAACCTGGACTGTCAGATCTCAAGAGGAGATCGACGGCTCTGATGACCCAATGAGGTGTTAAGGTCACGTGATGGGAAAACTTGAATGGAATGCGAGATGAGATATGGGTCGTCGATCTGGCTGAGATGGACGGCTATGATCAAATGTGGAGGTTGCGGGGACACGGGAGGAAAAGTGGTTTTAGATGGGAAAACCACCGATATCGTGCAGCTCCAAGGCGATTTAGAAAATAGTCCAAAATCATGTGATACGCGTCGCTGAGCAACACGTGGCCCTAGAAAACTACTTATATCACGTAAATTTTAGGTGTTAAAGCTCAGACACAAAAACTGCGCAATATGAACACTGGCCATTAGATCTGGAGTGAGAATATTGGACAGTGGGAGATGGAGCATGATGAAGGGAGATGCGTGGACAGTTAAATGATGAAAATTCAAAGGCGGGTTTAATCTTGGCCGTCAGATCTACAGAGATCAACAGTTGCGATTGGGTGGGGATGACCAATCGGGAGGTACAGAGGCGGAGTGCGGGGTAATCTGGGTTGTTGGATCCAAAGGATTGGACGGCAGAGATCCAATCAGAGGGAGATATATGGATGGAAAAACTCTGATGGGCAATGGTTGTGATTGGCTTAGGACCTTCGGATCGGCTTCAGATCAACGGCTATGATTGGATCGGAGCTCGCCAATCAGGGAGGGTCAAAAGTAATGCGATTGGCCCGATCAACGGCGAGCGATTTAGCGACCACCATCCGATATGGAGATAGATTGACGACTCTCATGTAATCAGGGGGTGATAGGAGAGAGGAAACAGGTGTGCTTCTGAATAAGCACTGACCGTCGGATCTTTTAAAGATCGACGGTCGAGATCATACCTGCGGTCTATAGTGTAAAAAATCTCACATCGAAAGAATTAAACTTAACAAAGAAATGCGCGCATATGTTTCTTTCGATTCCGATTGGCGCCCAGGCCTTTAGTTCTTGGTCTCGAGCGCAGGGAATATGGGGAAGTGGTTAAGGGAGCTGGCCGAAAGGGGCTAAGCCTGTCATAAAGTAAAAAGTGGGATTTCAAGCCAAAAGAGAGGGTTTTTAAGGCTGAAAAGGGATTCGGTAAAGGGAATAAGGGCTATTAAACCAAAAAAGGGGTATTTGGAGGGTTTAAAAGGGGAATTAGGATGATTTAAAGGGTAAGTGGGGAATCAAGGGAGGGGGAAAAGGTGAGTAAAACAGAGGTTTAGCAGGAATACAATAGGGGGAAAAGGCCTTTTGGGCATTCTTCTTCACAAACAGAGAGGCTTTATAATGGAAACAATAGTGGGGATTTTATCAAAGGACAAGGGCACAAGGAGGCTTCAAGGATGAAGTGTTTTTAGAGGAAATGCATTCCTTGAAGGCTCAAAAAAAATTTTAGCCCCCTGTTTGCTTGTCAAAAAATTCATAGGGGGCTAACAGTTGCTCCACATGGGGATGGCTTCTTCTTGAAGGAGTCAAGAATTCAGAGAATAATCTTTGGAGTAGGCCAGATGCCTGGTACTTGACACATCCATTTTCTTTCCTAGAACAGCTGCCACACACCATGGATACATTATATCAGCAGAAATTCTTTCTCACAAACAACTACCTACCCATGCTATATTCCTAACATTTTTCTTTTGGCTGCATTTGGACTAGCAGACCCTTTACATCATCAATTTTTACAAACAAAAAAATAAACCTATTCTATTTCTACCCTTATTACTCCATGAGACCAGATTAAACTGTTGGCCTCATACTTTCTCTACCTAAACTATATCTGCTAGGATTAAACTGTCTAGCGAATTTCTTCTCTACATTCTAATACAGAAATTGAAAAACAGTCAAGCCAGTATTAGACTGTCTGGCTTGCTGTGGACCATGGCATAAAGACAAAACTACTCACGGACTGAAAACTTTGCAGAAATTTAAAACAAGTAACTAAATGCTCACAGGCTGAGCTTTATTTAGCTTTTCCTACCTACCCTACTCTAACTTCACATATTTACAAGTCTAGCTTATAAACCTCCTTTTCCAATACAACTAGTCCATCAAGTGATCCCATGACTGGTTTTTCTTGCTCAACTCCTTGAGCATGCTAGATAGGTAGGGTTGCTCCCACTCTTTTTGTTCCACAATAGCAGCTTTAAAAAAATTTCTAGTTTTCTGCAACATGCTGCTCAAAAAGACCTTTGATCCTTCTTCAAATATTTGCAGGAAATAAACATAAGGATCATGAAATGATACCTGGTTATGAATATCTGGCAGACAAGCCTCAACCAGTATTTCTCCTTCTTCCACTGGATCAAGAACAAGACTCTCTTGAGAAAGAGAATCTCCTTCATCTTCTTCATTTTCTGAACTGGAGGACTCATCATATATTGTAGTTGTGTCCTCTCAGAGCTCTGATATATTCTGCTCTGATGGGCTGAGCTCCGTGAAAATATCTATGCATTCTTGAGTAGGGGTATGATCCATTTCTTCCTCTTTTTCAAGAGAAGGCTCTTTAATTTCATCATGCTCAGGAATCTCTTCTTTGCTTTCTTCCTCATTCTCTGAAGTGAAAGGCTGTTGGTCCCCATCTTCATGGCATTCACTACTGATGGTCGGAGGTGTAACAGAGCGAAAATTCAGTGAATCTTCATCTATTACTATTCTCTCATAACTTTCTCCATCAGTGTCATAGATAGGCCAACTTGGTTCATTGCCTCTCTGGATTTTCTGGTCATGTTCTTCTTCCCATGAATCTGCTGATGATGGTACTGCAAGCTTAGCTTCCCTCTGTAAACAATCATCATCAAACAGATCATAAATAGGAAATTCATAATCATAAGCAATGTCACCAATCAAACTTGTCAGATTCTCAGCAGGTCTTTCTTCCTTTCGATCCACAGAGGAGTCATCTGGATCTGTATCAGTTTTGTAAAAGATTTCAGAGGTGGACTACGTGTTTAATTTTTGGTCCATCTCTTCTTCTGTCAACAAAGAAAATTATTTTTTAACACAAACAGAAGAAAAACAGTCCTCTGCTTCTTATACGAACTGATCTGGAAGCTGGATATCTTCTTGAGCCTCTACTTGAGCGCTTTCCAGTGCAAGAGAAAACTTCAGACCCAGATCATCATACATGTCTTCCTCATTGTCTAGGTCTGGAGTTGGCCCTTGCTCTGGAAAATGCATGGGTTGTTCTAAATAATCAACATTTGCATTTAGATTATCCATATACATTTCCAGCACTTCACCAAGCATGTTTGCTATTCCATTTAATTTGTCTACCAAAGCATCTAGCTTTGCATCTCTGTCCATGCTTGGATCCATTTTTCTGCAAATAAGGTCACTGTATCTTCTCAACCAGTTCAGAGTCTTCTACCAGTGGAGTCATTAGGTCTATTAGGAATTATAGGGTGTGGAGTCACCAGGTGGATGAATTTGGATGTTTGAAACAGACTGTTGTCCACCATCAACATTAGATACCAACCTAACCAGAGATTTTGGGTCTTTTGAGTGCCTAAGGGTATCTGAGATAAAATGCACTCAACTTCCCCAGTGGAGTTGCCATTATGTTGGAGTTCTGGTGTTTTGGCCAGATTGGCAAGACTAAAAGACCGAACAACATCAAAACCACTTTGAGGCCCTAGGATCTAGCCCTCCTGGACCCGGAGAGGGTTCTCTCCATAAAGAAAAGAATGATATATCTTGAAAGCTCAAAATGAGGTATTAGGCAGGGTATGAAGCACAAATGGGGGGTTTAAAATGATTTGGTTGGTTGTTGGGTTGGCCCGAGATCATAAGCTGAGAAGGTTATGGAAGGAAAGGAGCAAAGCAACAGGATGTTTCAGTAAAGAGGATAGGTTAGGAATGTGCCATCCATTGGGCTATGGAGTCATGAAAGGAAATTACTTGCAAAAAACTAGCCAATGTTTTCATAGGACAAGTCATCTATACCACAGGATATTTAAGATAGATGGTGGAATGGAACAATAAGGAGTGAAGGAGAGGCACAAAGGGAAGCTTAAGATCAGACTAGAGGTCATCTAACTCCAGATCTGCTTCAGCGTACTCTCAAAGGGAAACACTTAAGATTTAAACATAGATCTAGGCCTAAGGTCAGAGAAGGACTTTTAACCTTCAATTCTTTGACACTAGTTCAAGAGATCTTTGAAAGGCCAATCTATTTGAAAAGGACCCCAGTGGACAGGGCTTACACTAAATCCCCGGTATCCCAATTCTTGCAGCTCAAACCCAACAAGAACAAATAAGCAGCAAAACTCGAATTCACACATCATCTAGCAGTGAAAAGCAGCTACTACACTGGTTAAATTACATGAATTTTCCCTTAGATTCACTATCAGCAGAAAACATCAAAGGTAGGGAGAGTAGAAACATAGGGTACCATGCAAGGGTATATCCTATGCCATATTTCTGATGCGTACTAGAAGACCAATGAACATCATGAAAAATGTAATAAAACAATGTAATAAGAGAAACATCACTCGTAATAATAGACCAAGATCCTGTGAAATTCGCTTGATTAATTCATGTGAAAAACCAGTCACAAACACTGAGCTCAATGGCTGATTACAGTCCAAACTTTCTCATCCCAGCCTACTACATTACAAACTACTCAGCTACTCTCCCTCAAAACTGTTCTAATAGCTAAAAGAATCCCTACAACTGCAACTACAACAACAACGCAACCCTTTACAATATGTTCTTCATGGGTTCTTATAGGAGAATGAGTAATTGTGGAAGTAGATACAAATTAAATGGATCCATTAAGACAGATTGGAGGGAATGTCCATGCCCACTCTGCTTAATATCTTTGCACTGTACTCTGTAGCCTGGTTCGGAGTCTCTGTCAGGTCGATATTTGACCATCGGGTGTGTTCTTTAAAGTCCTTTTTGGCTGTAAGGCACTCTGTTCTGTATTTTGAAGCAATTAAGGTGACTGAAAGGTCTTCTGGGTTTCCATGCTTCCATTATTGCTGCCCTAACAGTCTTAGGAAGCTTTCTGTCAGTGAAATGGCCTTTCAGAGCTCGGGGAGGCATGGAGACTTCTTTCGGAGGTGTACTGTTTGAAAAATGTACTGCTGATGCTGAAAAGTAGATATGGCTTGTTTCATGTGCTCTTTTAATCTTGAAACTATGCTTTAATTATTTGATCCCTGGATTAAGCGATAAATATGAAATTAACAGGCTCAAATCCCTTAAAACTATTACTGTTGTCTCACTGGCCACTGCTGTAATGGCCTCTCTGTGTTCCGAACCACAGTGGTTGTGATTATGGAAAACATAGTGAATTCATCACTCTGTGAAACCCTGCACAATAAAATAAACCTGCCATAAAATCCAGGGAAGTGGTGGAGGAAAGCTTTGGAGGCCTGTGGAGTGGTGGCGCAACTCTGGAGACAATGGCCGTAGTAGAGGAATGGTGAAAAACAGAGCAGATGAAGGTTGGGCGAAAATGAAATAAACTCCAATGTGAAACATTAAAGTTTAATGTAAGTGAAATGATATGACTTTTCAATGTAAAACATTAAAATTCGACCTTTTAACGAAATACAAAGGGAATGGGTGAAAATGAGATGAAAACATATGAAATGGGCTAATATGGTGGGACCCGGTCATGGGCAGAGGGCGATTTAACCTGCACCGTCAGATCTCAGGAGGAGATCGACGGCTCTGATGACCCGATGAGGTGTTAAGGTCACATGATGGAAAAACTTGAATGGAATGCGATATGAGATATGGGTCGTCGATCTGGCTGAGATGGATGGCTGTGATCAAATGTGGAGGTTGCAGGGACATAGGAGGAAAATTGGTTTTCGATGGGAAAACCACCAGTATGGCGCGGCTCCAAGGCAGTTTAGAAAATAGTCCAAAATCACGTGATATACGTCATTGAGCGACACGTGGCCCTATAAAACCGCTTATATCACGTAAATTTTAGGCGTTAAAGCTCAGACACAAAAAATGCGCAATATGCACGATGGCCGTTAGATCTGGAGTGAGAAGATCAGATGGTGGGATATGGAGCACGATGAAGGGAGATGCGCAGACAGTTAAATGATGAAAATTCAAAGACGGGTTTAATCCTGGCCATCAGATCTGTAGAGATCAATGATTGCGATTGGGTGGGGATGACCAATCGGGAGGCACAGAGGCAGAGTGCGAGGTAATCTAGGCTGTTGGTTCCAAAGGATTGGACGGCGGAGATCCAATCGGAGGGAGAGCGATGGATGGCAAAACTCCGATGGGCGATGGTTGTGATTGGCTCAGGACCGTTGGATCAGATTCAGATCAACAACTATGATTGGATCGGAGCTCGCCAATCGGGGAGGGTCAAAAGCAATGCGATTAGCACGAGCGATTCAGCGACCACTGTCCGATCTAGAGACAGATCGATGGCTCTCATATAATCTGAGGGTGAGAGGAGAGAGGAAACAGGTGCACTGCGGAATAAGCGTTGACTGTCGGATCTTTTAAAGATCGACGGTCGAGATCGCGCCCATGGTCTATAGTGTAAAAAATCTTGCATCAGAAGAATTAAACTTAACAAATAAATGTGTGCATATGTTTCTTCTGATTCCGATTGGCACCCAGGCCTTTAGCGCTTGGTCTCGAGCCCAGGGCATATGGGGAAGTGGTTAAGGGGGCTGGCCGAAAGGAGCTAAGCCTGTCATAAAGTAAAAAGTGGGATTTCAAGCCAAAAGAGAGGGTTTTTAAGGCTGAAAAGGGATTCGGTAAAGGGAATAAGGGCTATTAAACCAAAAAAGGGTATTTGGAGGGTTTAAAAGGGGACTTAGGATGATTTAAAGGGTAAGTGGGGAATCAAGGGAGGGGGAAAAGGTGAGGAAAAAAGACGTTTAGTGGGAATACAATAGGGGGAAAAGGCCTTTTGGGCATTCTTCTTCACAAACAGAGAGGCTTTATAATGGAAACAATAGTGGTGATTTTATCAAAGGACAAGGGCACAAGGAGGCTTCAAGGATGATGTGTTTTCAGAGGAAATGCATTCCTTGAAGGCTCAAAAAAAAATTTAGCCCCCTGTTTGCTTGTCAAAAAATTCATAGGGGGCTAACAAGGTACATCCTCAAAAGTCCAGTACTTGTGAACAAACAAGTTTTTATTCCAAATTAAGCCTGTTTTCCAATTGAAAAGCCTTTTGAAAGACAAATTTCATTCATAGATCCATAAATATCAAATGAAGTCCATCAAAATAGTCCAAAAATAGGCCAAACCCTATCAAAATTTTCCCAAGAACCCTGTTTTACTGATGCGCACTATTGTGAGAGAAAATTGTGATTTTTTTCAATATTATGAACTATTTCAAGCTCTAAATCAAACCAGAAAATCTCTGAAGATATCATAAGCCTCTTTGCCTAAATTCAACAGACTTTTTTAGCACAATTTCTCATTAAAAAATTCAGGAAACCCTTGTTTCTTGTTTTAGGCCAGTTCAAAAACCTGTAAACCTCTTTGACAGACCCAATTAAAAAGAAAGCTAAAAAAAGAGACCATACATTACCTATTTATCCAAGAAGCCTCTGCTAAAAGTAAAATTACTTCTGCAAACTGTCTAAACTTGCAGAAGTAGTCCAAAATGCCTAAAAAACAGAGCTCTAGAAAACCTGAAGCTTACAGAGTACCTAAACCAACTCCTGCCATGATTTCTAATACTGTTATTGTTGTCAATCGTTTACAACCCCCAGTCATAGACATTGAACATATTCCATTAGCTGATGTTGCCCATTGTTGAATTTAACTTGCTAGATATTCATAACTGGTGCTATGAGAAGTCCTTAGATAAGGAAGAAGAAGTCCATATCTGGGAATCCCATTTACCTAAGTATGTTGTCCCATTAACCCACCCATGCCAGGAGGTCATTAGGTTATGCAAACAACATTATGTGCCTGAGAAAAGATCCATAGTAAATGCCAATAAAGAAGTGCTTTTTACCATTAATGTTGAATCAATTAACCAAATGCTACAACTTCAGCCTGACCCCCAAGCAGTCCCTTTATCTATAGAGGCCCTCACCAAGTTGTATATTGGCCAAGATTTTCCCAAGAGATTCATGATTTTCCAAACATTCATGCCCTCACATTTAGAAATTCCTAAACTAAATCCCCCATATTTTACTGCCAAATTCCCAGAAGGTTCAAGACATGTAATTTCCATGCTTTCCTTCATCCATGGATATTTTACCGATGAACACACAGATGAGTCCATCTTCGGGTTCTTATCCACTTTCTCCCCAAGGCTACCCCCATTAGTAATCTTTGACTATGCTAGTTTCATTGTAGATAGTATTCATTATCAATTGAAAAATTTTCCAATTGAAGGAGTATTCAGATATACTTCCTTCCTTTTCCATATGTTTTTATACTTTCAATCATAGAATTTTCCAATTACTCTCCAAAAGCTTGACATAGAGGGAAATCCTTTATCTTTCATTTTTTGGATATCTTTGCTCAGAAAAGAATGTACAGATTCACTTATTCAGAATTTTCAGAGTTATTCCTACATCCAGTGATCACAATGTTAACAAAAACAGAGCAACCAATGATAAATGAAGAAATGAAAAAGATATTGCAGTTGTCAGAATAGAATAAGGTTGGTGGCTGGTATTTATATGAAAATCATACTGAGATTAGAGTCTTTGGGTCAAATTTTTTACCTTACAAATTACCCAAACATCCTTCAATGAGGATCTTTGCCTTGGAGTATATCAGAAAGATCCTAAACTCTGATTCTCTAAATTTCATGGTAGCAAAGAAAAAAGCTCAATTCAAACTAAATAATCAGATAGGGCCATTCATCTGCAATCACAAGGATGCAGAGAAAGAAGCATCAAATCAGCTATTGGAATTCATATTTGAAGAAAGTTTTCCTTGGAATTATGATCCACAAGGGATCCTAAGTAAACTAAGGGTTAAATGCAACTTAACCCCTTTCATTCATGAAGCAAAACTAGAGATAGAAAAATTTTCAAATCAGATTGAGTGGACTGAAAATACCTTAACAGATGCAGTAAACAAAAGTAATACTAGTCATACTTTGGAGACAGCAAAACAACCAGAAAATTCCACTAAGAGAGTAAGGGAAGAAGGAGCCTATCTTTCATAAACTACAACTGAAACTAAGTTCAAGTTAATATATAACAAAAGGCCCAAGTTATATTCAAAAGGTAAAGGAAAGGTAACAATTGATGTGGAAGAAACAGAGCTTATAAATACCAACACTGACTTACCAGAAACAAATGTTTCCACTGTGATCATCAAGGAGCCAACTACTAAGAATCAGAATGAGGAATAGGTTAACAATGAAGATGCATAGTTGATAGAAAGACAGCAGAGCATGGAAGCCTCTTCATCACAGGAAGCTGAGGATAAAGACCTAGACATCAAAGAGAAATATAAACAGATCAAACTGAAGAATGAAGAGATAAAAAACAATATCTATTCTCAATATCTCAAACAGACACCAAGTGTGCAAAACATGCTTCTATATGCATTTAATTATTCAAATCAAAATCTAATTATGTCAGTGTTCCAGCCCACAGTCAAATCTCCAAAGACAATGGAAAATTATAAGAAAGTTGATTTGGAAGTCCAAACAGATAAGATCCATGCTCTTGATCAAATTGAGTTCCATAGATAGACCTCAAAAATTCTATACTCTACTATCACAAATAAATCCATGAGTGCTCAGAAGCTACAAAACACCATCTCCAACATGCAATATCAGATGAAATTGGATAAGGCATCTTTGTATTCCAAGGATATCAGGATAAAAGCCTTATAAAAACTAGTTTTGCAGGTGGGATATGACCCTGCTAACATCAAAGCAACAAATTTATTGGTGAAAAATAAAAATGAAGACATAGCAGCTTTGAGGAAAAATATCAAACTTCCTCAAAGTGAACACCCTCAAACAAAAGAAATAATATAAGGACAGAAATAAAAAGATGACATGATGAACTTGATTTTTCAGTTGACAACTCAAATTAAGGAAATGGAAATACAGATGGACAAGCTTGTCCAGGAGAAAGAAACATCAAAAATACCAGAGATTCCTACAGTTATTCCTGTAATCACTACAACAGTGCCTTCAACTTTAGCTGAAAAGTTGGCACCCAAAGAACCACTGGCTACTGCAGTGCCAGTAACTTCTTCCACAACCTCAACTACTGAATCATCTACAACAGCAGTTCACCATACAGATGAAGCCAGCAAATTGGTAAAAGCCATGGAGGAAATGTCTCTTAAGACAAATGAAATCTGCAGATTGAAACAGGTGGTAGAAAATCTTTAGAAGTCAAACAAATTGGCTCAGATAAATGCAAAAACACATGAACAAAATGCCCTCAGACTGAATGAGGAGTTGAAGAAATTGCAAAAGGAATTGACATTGAAGGAACAAATATCATACATCAAAAAATATCTTTGGAACAATGTCATTGAAGCCATCCATGATGTATGGCCTTCAATTCAGGTAATCTTTGAACAAAGAGAGTTATTACTAAAAGCCCAAGCAAAAATTCAAAAGACTCAAAGTGAACTGGCTGATAAACCAGAACAAGCTTTAAAGCTTATCACATTCCTTAACAATAAAAACAGACAAGAGTTAGAAAAACTCAAGATTACTGATACGACTGAAACTATCCTAGAAATTAGGAAAGTTACTACAAAGAAGAATCTGATGAGGCAACTAGAAGAAAAGTGTGAAAGTATGAATACTACCATAACCAGGTTTATGGTCAAGCTTACAAATTTGAGGCAAAAAGGACTGCCTGAAATTATGGTCATTAATGATAAACTGATGCCTCAGAATGACTATGATAAGAATATTAGAGAGTTTGCAAAAGAACAGGTAAATAAACCACCAGGACAAGGCATTCCAATTGGAAAAGTATTACTCAAAAGCTTTGAAGACTTATTCTTTTTGCAACATGAGATAAAACACTTGTTTGTCATCAAGCCAACTTTTTCAAGATACATTGAAGCTGATGAAAACTTCAGGAAATTAAAAAAAGATACAAATTCCTAAAAATGAGGAATGACAATCACTCACAGATTTATTATGAAGGATAAAAGATAGACAGATGAAAGGAGGAAAAATTGTTTGTTGATTTACAGTCAAAACCGATTTTTTACAACAGTAAACAGTTTTTTATTATGGTTAAAGAGTATCAGATTTTAGAGAGTATCAGTAAATAAAGAAAATCAGAGAAAGAGTATCAAGCAAGGCAGATCAGATTCCAAAAACAAATTTAAATATCTAAATCTAGCAAGGAGGACACCAAGGCAACCAGTTGCATATTATCCTCAAAGAAGTTTCTATTTCTTTTGGATAAATAGGACAGCTTGCTGATTTGTTAAGTAGCTATCTATATTATTGTTGTAAATATATTTCATTTCCCTCAGATAATTCCTAGAACCATTCTAGGATATTTTGTAAATAACTATGTATAAATACTTCATCTTTAGAAGTATTTTGTGTGGAATAAGTTGCTGAAAATTTCTATAGTCATTTTTGTTAGACTTGAAGGCTTTTTTGTTTCAAATTTCGAGTAGCAGACTAGATCGAATCAATTAGCATCATATTTCAAGATTCATGTGATGAGTTATTGAATTAAAGTATTTTCTAGTTGTCATTTTTTATCTTATTTGTTTTATGCATCCATTATGTATTCTAAATTTGAATGAATAAACAGGAGTATTATTTCAGGATTTGTTAAAAGCACCTTGTCTTTACTGTTTATCATTTCTATGTTTTCTGCTGATTTCCAGAGTAGAGAACCCTTAATTTCTCCCTCTTTCGTTTAACCTCTACCTACTACTTCTCTTTTCTAAATCAAAGAACCCTTCATTACTCTTTATCCCGATCATATCACCTCACCAAACGGCCTTCCAAGATATTCAAAGGGGTTATCTATCTTGCCCTGAAAACGTTTGACTTCTTGACCTTTATCCTAGTTCTGTCTGCTTGACTTTTGACTCATTAGCCCAATGGACAAACAGATTTCCCACTATCCATCTCATTAAGTGATTTTTCCTACCAAACCAATCCAAATCAAAAACAATTTTCACAATCATAACTAGCCTAATATCTTATAATAAAAAAAAAGTTAAAATTTATAGAGAGAGCCCTCTCTGAACCCTAGGAAGGCTAGATCCTAGAGTTTAAAAGTTGGTTTGTGGTTACCTCAGACTATTTATTTATTTAACCTTGACAAAATTACTGAGTGATAAGATATTGGCAACCATACTAGGGAACTAACCAATCCTCAGTCATAAAATTATTCTAAAAGAAAATCATTTTATTCATCTTTTTACATTAAGATTGATTTTATAAGTTGTGTGTATTAAAAACTGTAATTCTGGCTTCTAGGAAAGTTTACTATACCAGGTCTAACCCAGATCCTAAACCTGCCATTATAGTAGATAAACCAGACAAAATTGGCAGAAATAAAAAACAGATAGAATATCTAGAAGCTAAAGTGTCATTAAAAAGAGTCAATTCATTACCACAAGAATTAGTAAGTTTACAAGATAGAGATTTTGATCTGAAATTTTAACATTCTTTGTTTATAAGTCAGTCTGAAAGTGATCTTTATATTGCTGTTTTAGACCATATTTTTATTTCATTCTTGGAAACAAAACAGAAAAATATTACAGTAGAATCTAAATCAAAGAAAGTTGAATATCAGACTAAAATTGAAGAACTTAATACTACTATTCTCAAAGATATTGATGAAGCTATTGAATTAGTTCAATTATTAGCCTATACTACTAATCCTTCAGTTTCAAAGTTATATACCACCATAATACCAGTTGTAGATTCATCTCTATATACTGCTACATCATATAAAGCTTCCAATACCACCACATCAATAGATCCATTTATCCCTAAATTACTTTTATAGCCTAGAGTACTATTTCCACCACTCACTTCATCCATTATATCCACTAGCTCATCTTTTGATTTTTCAAACACATCATTCTCATTCCCTAGTAGTTCCACATATATTCAAGTTTCATTTCCCAACACCTCAACTACATCTTTTAGTTCATCGGCTATCACTTCCAGTTCAGCCCCAAGCACTTCTACTTTACCTCCTAGCCAAGCTAAACTTCAAGTTATGGCTACTAGGTATGACCCCCTTGTTTTACTTGTACAACTTCATGACATGCCTCAAGACTATCAGAGTAAGATACCATAGTTTGATGCCACAACCCATTATACAGCTCAGTAACACATAACTAAAATGATAGATTTATTTGAACTCCATGAGATCGATGATTGAGATGTTCAAATGATGTTATTTGCACAAACATTGATAGGAGAAGTTAAGAAGTAGTTTAAAGGTCTTGCTGCAGGTAGTGTAATTGATTTAGCTTTGTTTCATAGACTATTTTTAAATAAATGGGACAAGAAAAATAATCCACTACAAATAATGTCTGAATTTGATGCCATGAGAAGAGCTCCAAATGAGTCAGTCAAAGACTATTGCACTAGATATAACAGTGTTTACAATTCCATCCCTACAAATATTAAACCCACTCCTGATTCTGTCCTACTCAAATTCCCTGATGGATTTGACACAGACATGGCTTATCAGTTGATGGAAAGAAATGCAAAAACCTTAGAAAGAATGCAAACAAATGTTGTTAGTGTAGAAGTAAACATTTTAGCCAGAAAAGCTAGACTAAGAAATGAGAGAAGAGTGACCATTAAAGAAGAAACTTCCAATTCAGACACAAAAATAGACATGTTATCTAAAACTTTAGAGAGGATGATGGATAGACTAGATAACATAGAGCTAAGACCTCAATGGGATAATCAATAGCAAATTAGAAATCCTAATTTTAGAAAAAACAAAAATTTAGGAAAAGCAAAAGAAACAACCCCAAACCAGACAATAAGACCCCCCTTCCAAGAGAACTATGCTGAAAGTTTTCAAAATAATGATGATAATGAGGATGCAATAAATCTAATGGGAATAGATGATAATAATACTATTTTTCTCACTCAGGAAGATCAAGAATTATTTGAACTCCAACAACTCAAATTAGATTCAAGTGAATCATTTGACTATAAACAAGGTTATTATTATGCAATAAATGAAATACAAAGTCAATATAACCTGATAAATAAGAAAAACAACGAGTCTTCTACCAAAAAAACTTCCCAAACATAGAATAAGAAAATAGTAGAAGCTCCCAAAACAAAAGTTCTGCCAATTCTCCCAAGAGAAAATAAGCAAAACTCTAGTTCTTCCCAAAACATTTCTAGTCCTAAAAATGCATCAAGCCCTAAGATTGTTGATATTTCTAATGAAGTTTCTCAAGACACAAAATATTCATAGAAATATGTTGCTGTAAAAGCTTCCAATTCTGTTAAAACAACAAATTTAGATCCTAAAATACCCTCTGCTGATCCTAAATCAATGGATCCAAAAACTACTACTTCAAAAACATCTGCTGATAATTATAAGTCTTAAAGAATGTCTACTGCTTCAAAAAAAATCCCTGAAAATAAAGTTAGGAGCAGTAAAACACAAGAAACTCAAATAGAGAATGTCAAACCAATTGAAAATAAAAACATAACTGTAGAAAAACAAGACAAACCAACACAAACTACAATTGCCAAAGAGGAATTGATTCAAATAAGTAAATCACAACCTACATTCAACATACAATCTGAAATTGCAAAGCTAAAAATACCAATTCCTTTAACAGAATTGGTAAAACATGACTTGTATAAATCAACCATAACTGAAACATTAAACATAAATGATGGAGAAGATTCCATAAATCTGAATGATGATCAACCAGAGTTGATTTTTGGCCCAGATGTGAATGGAAAACATGCAGATAGAGTAGTTCCTCCATTTTATATCAGTCTTACCATTCATGATCAAATTTTACACAATGCAATGCTAGATTCAAGAGCTTCACATAATCTAATACCAAAAGCTATAATGGAAACTCTAAATTTAGAAATCACAAGGCCCTACAAAGATTTGTTTTCATTTGATTCAAGTAAAGTTAAATTCCTAGGTTTAATCAAAGATTTGTGTAACACTAGTTCAATATCCTGGTAAGAGTATATTAATGGACATTGTAGTAGCTAATATCCCACCTAAATATGGAATGTTACTATCTCGCTCAAGGGGAGAAAAGTTACATGGATCTCTACAATTTGACATGTCTTATGCTACTATATTAGTTTTTGGTCAGCCTAAGAAATTGTATAGGGAAACATTGATGAAGTACATGGTCAGTAGTGCAGAAAGATCTATAAATTACCCAATTTACTCTATAACAACTAACCTTGATTCTTTTATCTTATGTAACTCTGAAACTAATGAAATCCAAATTGAACTAATAGAGAAAAAGAAAACACCAAACAATGATAATATATTTCATGAATCTTTATGGCATTTAGACTTTTATGGTTCAGTAAATAAGTTAGGAGCAGGAGCAGGAGTTTGGATAACCAACATGGAGGCTAATCACTCAGAAGGCCATGCTTTTAGGCTCAATTTCAAATGTACCAATAATATGGCTAAGTATGAAGCCCTCATTCTAGGACTTCAAATTATTAGGAACTCAGGAGGCAAAAGAATATTAATCATGGGAGATTCAAGGTTGATCATAAAACAAATAAATGGAATATATTATGTTTACAATCCTAGATTAAGCCAATACAGATACACTATACTAGATTTAACTGATGATTTATTGGAATGTAAATTTGCTGCTATACCTTGAAAACAAAATATACAGGCTCATTGTCTAGCAACCTTTGCTAGTACATGCAATTTACCATTCCAACCTAATCATAGATATACTACTGAAGTCAAGCATAGACCAATAATTCCAGACAACCTCAAGTATTGGAAAATTTTTTCTCAAGATGAACATATTTACAAGTTTATGAGCAATGAAGGTGAGTTTCAGAACTGTAAGATAGATACAGATTGTACTATAGAACAAGATTTAGATTGTGAAATTTATTTGAATAACATAGATGTAAATAAAGTAAAGTTATTAAACCAACTAGATTTATTCAATCAGATATAGATAACTTAGACAAAGTAGAGATTGAAGAAATTATTGATGGTGAATCTGACATATTGAATCTTAAGGGTAATTTCTTACCCAAAGGTTTAACTCCCTTAGAAGATCTTTTTGACTCAAATGATGTAGGTAGAAAACCCAAAATGGAGCCAGTTAGATCTGATATAGAAGAATGCAATATTGGTACAGAGTTAAAACCCAAAATAATCAAACTTTCCAAAACCTTACCTCAACAAGAAAAGGAAAAATGTAGTGCTCTTTTAAAGAAATATCAAGATGTTTTTGCTTGGAGTTATGAGGATCTCAAATCGTATGACACCACCATAATTCAACATAAAATTCTAATAAAAGAAGATCAAAAGCCCTTTAAACAAAAGTTGAGAAGAATTAACCATGTTTTATTGCCTTTGATAGAAAAGGAAGTGAAAATAATGTATGATGCATAGATAATTGCACCAATCATATATTTTGATTGGGTTTGCAACCTAGTTCCAACAAGAAAGAAAACAGGAGAGATTAGACTATGTGTTAACTTTAGGAATCTAAACAAAGTGTCCTTAAAAGATAATTACCCTTTACCAAAAATGCATCACATATTACAAAGGGTAGTTGGCTCTTCTAGGATTTCACTTTTAGATGGTTTTTCAAGATATAACCAGATTTTAGTCCAAAAAGAAGATCAAGCCAAAACAACATTTACTACTTCCTGGGGCACTTTTATGTATGTAAAAATGCCTTTTGGTCTAATGAATGTAGGGGCAACCTTTCAAAGAGCTATGGATATAGCCTTTGCAAAGGAAATACATGATTTCTTGGTAGTTTAATTAGATGACATTATTGTGTTTTCCAAAACTGATAATGAACACTTGGATCATTTGAAACAAGTTTTTATTAAATGCAGGAAATTTGGCATCTCTTTAAACCCTAAGAAAATTTTATTTGGATTAGAAGAAGCCAAGTTACTTGGAAAAATAATTTCTAAAGAAGGAATCAGAATAGATCCTACTAGTATAGAAGCAATTCTTAACATCAGTCCACCAAGAAATATCAAAGAGTTACAAGCCTTTCTAGGTAAGATTAATTTTTTAAGAAGATTCATATCCAATTTAGCTGAGATTAATTAGAGAACTAAACAACATGCTTAAAAAAGATTCAGTTTTTAAATGTACTTTTGAGGCCAAACAATCATTTGACTCGATCAAACAAGCCTTAATCAAAACTCCAGTCCTAATAAGTCCTGACTTTAAGAAAGATTTCATAATTTTTTCATTTTCTTCAGAACACACCATTGCTACAGTTTTACTACAGAAAAATGACCATGGATTTGAACAGCCCATAGCTTTCTTTAGTAAGACCCTTAGATATGCCCCTTTGAAGTACAACATCATGGATAAATAAGCCTTAGCTTTGTTAAAGGCCATCAAAGACTTCAAAGTTTTATATTCTCTACTCTCATATCATTGCCTATGTCCCAAATTCTGTAGTAAAATACATTCTTACTCACGATGGTCCTGATGGAAGGAGAGGTAAGTGGATTGTCACTATCTTAGAATATGACATAGAGATAAAACCCACAAAGCTCATCAAAGGTCAAGAATTATCCAGACTTATGGTTGAATCCAATTGAAATGCCACAGACATAAATTTTATTGCCCAAATAGATGATCAGGAAGAGATGGCAACTCCAACGCTCAGTGAGGCCTTTTCAGATTCAACTTGGTATACAGATATTATATTTGTACTACTAAACTTACAAGCTCCTCCTGGATTTTCAAGAACCAAATCCAGATTTTTAAGACTAAAGGTAGTAAGATTTTGTATTTTAGACAATGTATTTTTTTGGAGAGTTCATAGTGGGATTTTATTAAATTGTTTATTAAAGGAAGAAGCTGACAAAATACTTGAATAATTTCATGCAGGTGACTGTGGAGGACATCTATATTGGAAAACTACTGCAAACAAGATCTTAAGAGCTGGTTTTTACTGGCCTACTTTGTTTGTTGATGTCAAAAAGTATGTAACTTCCTGTCACAAGTGCCAAATTTTTTAGGGTAAGAAAAAATTATTACCCCTACCTTTAAAACCTATTTCAACTGAAATTCCATTTCAACAATGGGGTTTAGAATTCATTAGTGAAATTCACCCTCCATCTTCAGGCCAACATAAGTGGATTTTGACAGCCACTGATTATTTTACCAAGTGGATTGAAGCCATACCCTCCAGACAAGCCATAGATACTGTCATTATCTCCTTCCTAGAAAGTAACATTCTTTCAAGATTTGGATGTCCCCAAAAGATAATTACTGACAATGCATCAACATTCAAATCCAATAAAATGATTGACTTTTGCCACAAATTGTTGATATTCAACAAGATGATGAACTTAGTGAAAAGAGTCACCTTCACTAAGTGGGCCTGCAGGCTATTTTTGGCGCAAGTCTATTTTTAGACTATGTCTATTTTTAGACATATCGATCATATTCTATGAGTTGCAGGATGCTATTTGTGGATGGTTGGTCAAGTTGGAAAAATAGATGGACTTCTATTTTTAGACATATTGGGCGGAATCTATTTTTAGATTGCCAGTCTAAAAATAGATATGTCGAATATTATTAGCTCTTAATAATATTTGGACTCTAAACATTATCTTATTCTCTTGGAGCACTTCAGTTAAGTGCACAGATGTGGCACAAGAGCTGAAAAAATGAATTACGCTACTCTTGAGGGTTTACTGGAGCTAATGCATGAGGACTTCAGTTAGAACTCATGTGACAGAGTTTGGTGGAGTTGTAGAAGTAGTTGGTGGAGTTGTGTTCAGTTTAACTCAGTTAGACAAAGTTGAGCTAGTTGTATCTAGTCTAACTGATTGATACACTAGTGAGAGTGGTGTGAATTAATTAATAATTAATTCACTAATTATTAACTCATTAATCAACTGAAGAATACATCAGTTAACTACAGTGCATGGACAGTTTCAGTGGAGACCAGTGGAGAGGTAGGTGAAAGAGCAGGTTGACTATCAGTTGTGACTATAATGTTGCATGATTTTCTACACACAGTGATTGGAGATTCCAATGAGGATTAGTGAAAGACTTTGAATGATCGAAGTTCATTGAGAGCCAATATTCAGCGAGTTCTGTGATGAGCGAGGCTAGCAGGTGGCGAAGATCGGTGCATGGATTTGCTAGATCGGGCCTGATTACTGTGTAGTGATTGTATTGTACTGAGAGCTTGACATGATCAGCTTTGTATGAGGATTGTTACATAATCTCTATGACATATATTATATACAGATAGTTGGGGCTTTTAGCTTCAGGATTTCCCGTTAAAACACTATGTTCATAGGTGTGAATTTTTATGGTTTCAATGTGTGCATGCAATTGATTTTATTTCCGCAAGTAATGATCAATAGTAGAAGAGATTTTGTATTATGCATGAAGTCAAATAGTGTGTGATCAAGATAATCTTGGATGTATAACGCATTAGTTATATAATTTCTACATGGTATCAAAGCTGTATTGATCATTGGAGCAATTGCAAAGCATTGAAGCAGTTGAGTTTTGTGTTGGTGGAATTCGAATTTGCAGCAGAGTTTTCTTGGTGTCGAAGTTGAGATGTATTTCAACAGATTGAGATTGAAGTATGCCCTTGAGGGAAACTCGAATTATATTGCATGGAAGGACAGGATGGAGGCGGTGCTGGAGGATAATCGGTTGAAGGAGTTCATAGATGCAGAAATTCCAAAACCTACTTCTAGCAATGCTGCCGCACTTGATGCATGGAAAAAGAAGACAGAAAAATGTCGAAGGATTATGTTGGAAGGTGTGAAGGATCACATAGTGTCTAGCCTTCATGGTAAAGCTTCTCCATTCTTGATGTGGAAAGCTTTGACAAACTTGTTCCAAAGAAAGAGCGACCAGAGGAAGTTGGCGCTCAAGGATAAACTCAGGAAGATAAAAATGGAGAAAGGCGACAGTATACCCAAGTACCTCATGAAGTTTTTCCAATGCAGGGATGAGCTGGGAAGTGTGTGGGTTACTGTAGATGAAGAGGACTTGGTGATCTTGGCTCTCCTTGGGCTTCCAAAGAGTTTGCATTCCTATGAGGACTCTGTCAATGGTCGGGAGAAACTGCCAAGATGGGAGTGACTTTGGTTTAATCTTGTGCGGGAGGAGATAAGGTGGAGTACCAGGGACGGATCTTCATCGAAGAATGAAGATGAAGAAAATTATGCTTTGGCTGCCAAAGTAAGGAAGGAGAAGAGCAAGAAGAATACTTCTCAATCTGGTGCGAAAGGCAAGAAGCAGGACATGTCCAAGGTGAAGTGCTTCACTGTCACCAACATGGACATTACGCCACTAATTTTCCATAGAAGAAGAAAAATAAGCAGGCTGATGGATCTGCAGCTGGAGAGGCCTTAGCCTCGTAGTTTGAGCTGGATTTTTTGCTGATCGCATGCTTGGTCTCAAGTATGATGGGTTCAGTGTGGTTTCTTGACAATGGTGAATCTTTCCATATGACCAGAGACAAATATTTGTTTACTGATCTAGATGAGAAGGATCTTGGAGTGCACATCGAGATGGGCGATGATGGTAGATACAGTGCGACTAGTATCGGGACCATTTCCTTTGAGAGGGAGTCTGGTAAACCCTTCATATTAAAGGATGTCATGCATGTTCCAGGATTGAATAAGAATCTGATCTCTGTGGTGATGTTGGAAGACAAGGGATATGATTTTGTCTTTAGCGAGGGAAAGGATTTCCTGCGCAGTAAGGCAACTGGTGAAACCTGGAGGATAGGGGTTCGAGTTAAGAACCTTTATCAGTTGCAAGTAGATGGCTCCGCAGCAATGGCAGGCAAGGGAGAAGGAGTGGTGAGCCAGGATGAGGGCGAGCTATGGCATAGGAGATTGGACCATCTTCACCATGGTGCTTTGAAAATTTTGCAGCAGATTTATACCGGGCTTCCCAAAGGTACACTTTTGCAGTCAGATCAGTGCAAGGGATGTACTTTAGGAAAATTTGTGAAAGCCACCTTTCATGAGAAGGATAGTTGTGCCACGATGATCCTTGAGAGAATTCACACAGACTTGTGTGGACCTTTCTCAGTAGCTTTGACAGCAGAGCACAGGTATTATGTGATATTTGTTGATGATTTTTCTTGTAAGTGTTGGATCTTCTTCATGCAGAAGAAGAGCGAGACATACTCAAAGTTCTGTGAGTTCAAGGCACTGGTGGAGAAAGAATCGAGGAAACAGGTGAAGGCTCTTAGGAGTGATAATGGTGGTGAATTCATCTCTGGAAAATTCAAGGACTTTTGCAGCGCAGAAGGAATTCGAAGAGAGCTCATAGCGCATCATAACCCACAGCAGAATGGGGTCGTTGAGCAGAAGAATAGAACGATCGTGGGTGCTTCACGGGCAATGTTGCATGATTAGGGCCTTCCCATACACTTGTGGGCTTAGGCATGGAATACTGCAGTTTATGTGCAAAATCGTTGTCCTCAAAGAGTACTTGGCATGAGTACACCCGAGGAGGCATTTTCTAGTAAGAAACTTGATATTTCTCATTTGAAGATTTTTGGCTCACCTGTTTACATTCATGTGACGAAGGATGCCAGGAAGAAGTTGGAGCTGACAGCAGAAGTTGGGATATTTGTGGGGTACATTGATACACCCCACAACTATCATGTGTATTTTCCAGACAGTTGGAAGATTGTTGTGTGATGGGATATCAAATTTCATGAGGAGAAACCCATGAAGTGTTCTCTTGAAAGGGAGCCACACTTGCATGCAGATGAGGAGCTATTAGTTACTAAGGATGAGCCTCAGGACGTGGATTAGCCACAAGAGGAGGTTCATGGAGTGGAAGAAACCACTCATGCAGCGCCAACCATCAGAGGGCAGAAGGGCACTACAGAAGCTGAGCGACTGAATCTTGATGCAGAGAAAATTGTAGGAGCACCTACATCACAGTGCAGACAGAGACAGTCACCTAACCGATATACTGGATACATGGCTCTGATGAGCAAGTGTATCGTGACAAAGCCATCCTCTTTCGAGGAAGTTGTAGATTCCATGGTGGAAGAGTATGATTCGATTGTCAGAAACAGTGCATGGGTGATTGTCCCAAGGCCGGAAGGGAAATCAGTGGTAGGTTGGAGATGGATCTACAAAGTGAAGCAAGCAGCTAACGGGAGCGTCGAGAAGTACAAGGCAAGATTTGTTGCCCGAGGCTTCTCACAGATTGAGGGGATCGACTATGAGAAAACCTTTGCACCTGTCGCAAGGTATTCTTCCATACGGAGCATCCTAGCTCTCTCAACGCAGATGGGATGGTACATTCATTAGATGGATGTGAAGAATGTGTTCCTCAACAGAGTCATTGAGGAGGAGGCCTACATAGAGCAGCCTGAAGGTTTCAAGATCTTTCAGCAATGAGTCGCATGTGTGTAGGCTCAAAATATCGTTGTATGGGTTGAAACAAGCACCTCATTCTTGGTACACATGGATAGACAGTTATTTCACTGGTCTTGGATTCACTAAGAGTGAGGCGGATCCAAACCTATACCAAATTGTGGTGGAGGGTAAGTTGTTGATCATTGTAAATTATGTAGATGATTTGATTTTAACGGGTGATGAAAAGTTGATACTCTCAAGGAAGGCTGATCTTGCAAAAGAGTTTGAGATGAAGGACTTGGGCCTCCTTCATTATTACCTAGGATTGGAAATTTGGCAGCGCAGTGATGGATTGTTTGTGTCTCAAGGCAAGTATGCCCAGGAGATACTAGAGAAGTTCAACATGCATGGCTACAATTCTATCGACACTCCTCTTCCTGGTGGTTGGAGGAAAGAGGATGCTACATCGGAGAGGTAGTGGATGCCACTATTTACCGACAGTTGGTGGGGTCGCTTATGTATGTAGTCAATACATGACCTGACATATGCTTCTCTGTTAACCAGCTTTCACAAGCTATGGTTAAGCCTACCAAGCTCTTTTGGAAGGCGGGGAAGCATGTATTGAGATATCTCAGAGGCATATTGGGATATGGACTTTGGTACATACAGTCGGATGAGGTGAAGTTGCATGGCTTCACGGATGCAGATTGGGCAGGGAGCCCAACGGACAGAAAGAGCACATCTGGAGGGACTTTCAGTATCGGGTCGACAACAGTTTCTTGGTACAATAGGAAGCAAAGATCCGTGGCACTCAGTTCATTGGAGGCCAAGTACATGGCAGTGATTTTGGCTGCATGTGAGGCTATATGGATGAGGAAGATCCTGGTCGGGTTGTTCGGTTCACACTTAGATCCTACTGTGATATATTGTGATAATCAGAGTTGCATCAAACTCTCGGTTAATCTAGTATTTCATGATAGATCTAAACACATTGACATCTGATATCATCATATCAGAGATTGTGTGCAGCGGAAGGTCATGTTACTTTCATACATTCCTACGGAGGATCAGGATGCTGATATCTTGACGAAGGCGCTCACCAGGAGCAAATTCGAATACCACAGGGGCAGGATCGTGGTGGCGTTATAATCCCTATCTTGTTGAGAGGGAGTGTTGAGATTGCAACAAGATGATGAGCTTAGTGAAAAGAGTCGCCTTCACTAAGTGGGCACGCGTACTATTTTTGGCGCAAGTCTATTTTTAGACATGTCGATCATATTCTATGAGTTGCAAGATGCTATTTGTCGATGGTTGGTCAAGTTGGAAAAATAGATGGACTTATATTTTTATACATATTATGCACCTTATTTTTAGATTATATTACTACTTCAAAATAGATATGTTGAATATTATTAGCTCTTAATAATATTTAGACTATAAACATTATCTTATTCTCTTGGAGCACTTTAGTTAAGTGCACAGATGTGGCACAGGAGCTGACAGAAGGAATTACGCTATTCCTAAGGGTTAAGTGGAGCTATTGCATGGAGACTTCATTTAGAACTCATGTGACAGACTTTGGTGGAGTTATTGGGGTAGTTGGTGGAGTTGTGTTCAGTTTAACTCAATTAGACACAGTTGAGCTAGTTGTATATAGTCTAACTGATTGATACACTAGTGAGAGTGGTGTGAATTAATTATTAATTAACTCACTAAATATTAACTCATTAATCAACTAAAGAATGCATCAGTTAACTACAGTGCATGGAGAGTTTCAGTGGAGACCAATGGAGAGGCAAGTGAAAGATCAGGTTGACTATCAGTTGTGACTATAGTGTTGTATGATTTTCAACACACAATGATTGGAGATGCCAATGAGGATTGCGTGAGCAAGCCTGGACCAATTCGAGTTCATTTAGAGCCAATATTCAGCAGGGATTGCGCAGTAGAGGTAGGCTAGCAGGTGGCAAAGATCGGTGCATGGATTTGCTAGATCGGGCCTAATTAGTGTGTAGCGATTGTATTGTACTGAGAGCTTGACATGATCAGCTTTGTATGACGATAGTTACATGATCTCTATGACATATATTATATACATATAGTTGGGGTTTTTAGCTTCAGGCTTTCCCGTTAAAACACTATGTTCATATGTGTGAATTTTTATGGTTTCAATGTGTGCATGCAATTGATTTTATTTCCGCAAGTAATGATCAATAGTAAAATAGATTATGTATTATGCATGAAGTCAAATAGTGTGTGATCAGGAGAATATTGGATGTATAACACATTATTTATATAATTTCTACACAAATACCATATTACCTTAGGTCATTCTACTGCATATTACCATCAAGGTAATGGCCTAGCTGAATCCTCAAACAAGAGCCTTGTAAATATCATCAAAAAGTTACTTGAAGGCAATAAAAAGACTTGGAATAAGAAGTTAGTCAATGCCTTATGGGTAGAAAAACTAACTACTAAAAAATCCATTGGTACTTCCCCTTACCAACTTGTTTATGGAATGGATGTTGTTTTTCCAGCCTCCCTAGGTGTACCAATGATGAAAATTATCCAAGAGTTACAAGTTGAAATAAATGAAATTCAAAGAAGGATCAATAAAACTATTCACTTGCAACAAACAAGGGAAGAAGTTTATATCAAATCTCAAGTCATTCAAGATAAGATCAAGAATTTTTTTGATAAAAAGAGCAAAGAGGATGATTTCTACATTTGAGATAAAGTGTTAAAGTGGGATTCCAAAAGAGAAGACAAAGGTAAACATGGAAAATTTGATTTTCTGTGGAAAGGACCTTATGTGATTTATGGATATAGAGGTAATAATGCTTTCTTTTTTAAAGAAATGGATGGAACAGATCTGCAAGAAGGACCAGTAAATGGCAAAATGCTGAAGTACTACTACTCTCCTGAGTTAACAAATAGCTAGTTTTTATTCACTTTGATCATTGTACATATACATTGCAGATTTTAGATTGGATTGGATGTTTC
>JAXQQM020083425.1:0-20533 GCA_034641835.2 Pinus albicaulis
CCAAAAAGAGAAGAAAAGAGATATCAACGCCTTAGAAATAAGCCACTTCGAGGGGGAAGCCTCCAATACATTACATAAAGGAGAAATTCTTGGATGATACAATTTACAAAACCTCCTTTCTATATATAGGAGTCCATGGGGCCATAATGTAATCCTAGTGGGCCACAATGTAATCCTAGCCGACCTAACAATAATAATTTAAGGGCACAATAATAACAAAATGGGGGTTACAAGGTACAATAATAACAATAAGGGGGTTACACTAACAACAATAAGGGACTATACTAGTAATATAGGGACCTAACATGCCCCTCTCCTTCAAAAAAGTGTTGTCCTCAACGCTTGAGTAGCTCTGGGTGCTTCTGTATAAAATCCTCATCCTCCCATGTAGAATCTTCAGTGGGTAAGTTCTTCCACTTGATGAGATACTCTGAAATTGATCGATTCCGTAGTTGTCGAGTTCTTGTTTCCGTGACTGCTTCCGGTTCCAATATGATTTTCCTTCCTCATCAAGTTCTGGAAATATTGTTTGAACTGGAATATTTTCACCTATAACCTTCTTTAAGCATGAAACATGGAAAACTAGATGCACTCGCGAAGAAGCAGGAAGCTCCAATTTGTATGCCATAGTACCAATCTTTTTCAACACCTTGTAAGGACCATAGTACTTTGGTGATAATTTATTATCCTTCTTAGCTTGCTTGAGGGACATTTGTTTGTATGGTTGTAGCCGTAAAAATACCCGATCTCCTACATCAAAAATTCTCTCACTGTGATGTTGATCTGCCTGTTGTTTCATTCGATTTTGTGCCAAATTCAGGTTATCCTTTAAGAGTTGGAGAACTTCTTGCTGATGCTCGATGTGATCTTCCACTGCTTTAACCTTCAAATTTTCCCTTAAAGATGATGTGATCGATGGTGGATGATATCCATAAAGTGCCATAAATGGGGTCATTTTTGCTGCAGTATGGAAGGAAGTGTTATACCACCATTCATCGAGAGGTAACCACTTGACCCATTGTGTTTGTTTATCGGATACAAAACAACAAAGATATCCTTCCAAACATTTATTTACTATCTCAGTTTGACCATCAGATTGAGGATGATAAGATGAGCTATGAGTTAATTGAGTACCCAAACAAGAAAATAACTTCGTCCAAAAATTTCCAGTAAAAATGGGATCTCTGTCGCTCACAATAACCCTTGGGTTTCCATGTAGCTTTTGAATTGTGTCCATAAATTTAGTAGCAACTGTACTTGCTTTAAATGGATGAGATAATGCACAAAAGTGTGCATACTTGGTAAGTCTATCAACTACCACCATGATGACACTCTTTCCTTCGGACTTTGGTAAACTTGTGATAAAATCCATTGAAATCTCCTCCCAACGTTGACTTGGAATGGATAAAGGTTGTAGAAGTCCCGGGGTCTTAATTGTTTCCACTTTATTCTGCTGGCAAACCAAACATTTCGCCACAAACTTTTGAATATCAGATTTAAGACCATCCCAAAAAAATTCTTTCTTCACCCTGTGGTAAGTTTTTAAAAATCCTGAGTGTCCTCCTAAAGGAGAAGTGTGCAATTCCAGAAGAATCTTTTGTTTTAGTTGGGAATTCTGACAAAGATATAAGCGATCTTTGTACCATAAGGAATCATTTTTCCAACTAAATGTATCAGATGTACTAGGATCTTGCTGCAACTTTTGAATGAGTGTCCACACATCTTCGTCCTTCTTCCATTCATCTCTTGCTTCGGTTATCCAATCTGGTTGGATAATAGAAATGGCACAAAGCAATGCTTCCACCTCTTCACTCTTTCTTGAGAGTGCATCTGCAACAACATTAAGCTTTCCTTTTTTGTAGATTATTTCAAAGTCATAACCCAACATCTTTGTGACCCATTTTTGCTGCTCTTCTGAAGATAGTCTTTGTTCCGAAAAGTGTTTAAGACTATCATGATCAGTTTTTACCTTGAAGTGTCTTCCCATTAGGTAAGTTCGCCATTTCTTTAGTGCATGCAGTATTGATAACATTTCCTTCTCATAAATAGGTTTCTATAAATACTTTCCTTTGATTGGACGACTTTCAAAAGCAATGGGTCTTCCTTCCTGCATTAAAACTGCACCAATTCCATTTCCTGAGGCATCACATTCCACAATAAAGGTTTTGTGAAGTCTGGTGTAGCTAAGACCGGTGCTAGGCACATTGCCTCTTTAAGACGTTCAAAGGCCTTAGTTGCTTCAGGAGTCCATGAAAATGCATCTTTCTTCAATAATGTTGTTAGAGGTGCTGCTATTCTCCCATAATTATTAACAAACTTGCGATAATACCTCGTTAACCCGAGAAATCCTCGCAACTGCTTTATGGTTGTGGGGACTTTCCATTCCTTAATGGCTTTAATTTTGTTAGGGTCTACCTTAACACCCTTGTGAGATACAATATGACCCGGATATTCCACCTCTTGTACTCCAAAGAAACATTTGGATGTTTTTGCATATAATTGTTTCTCTTGCAATAGTTTGAGCACCCTGTCAACATGTTCAACATGATCCTTCCAAGACCTGCTGTAGATTAGTATATCATCAAAAAATACTAGCACAAATTTTTTAAGGAAGGGTTTGAAAATGAAATTCATCAACCCTTGAAATGTAAAAGGTGCATTGGTAAGGCCAAAGGCATGACCAAAAATTCATAATGACCCTCATGAGTTCGAAATGTTGTTTTTGGAATATCTTCAGTCTTCATTCTAATTTGATGATATCCTGAACGAAGATCCAACTTGGTAAAATACATTGCTCCATGTAATTCATCCAATAATTCATCAATCACGGGAATGGGAAATTTATCTTTAATGGTGAGCTTATTGAGCTCCCTATAATCCGGACACATTCGCCATGATCCATCCTTCTTGTGTACCAATACTACAAGAGCAGAGAAAGAACTTTGACTAGGTTGAATTATACCCGTCTCTAACATTTCTGCAATCATACGTTCAATTTCGCTCTTTTGGACATAAGGATATCTATAAGGCCTGATGTTTGGAGGAACACTTTCTGGAATCAAATGAATAGCATGATCATGATCACGAATAGGTGGGAGTCCTTTTGGAGTTTCAAAAACCTTGGAATGATTGTCCAAGACTTTTTGGAGATATGTAGAAATAGATGATTTTGATGTTGGAACTTCTAGTGAGCATAATTGTGCAATTATGCCTCATTGTTCTTTATTTAGAAGCTTTGTCATGACATTAGAGCTTATTATCTTTCCTGGCTTCCCTGCAATACCCCGTAATTCGACTTCCTTTCCTTCTGAAAAAAATTTCAAGAAAAGTTCTTGAAAATTAAAAGCTACCATCCCCAAAGATTGTAACCATTGTACTACTAGTACAACATCAACACCTCCCATAGGAATGGAAAGCATTGGACTAGTCAATACATATTCCCCCATGGTTAGCTTGATATTATGGCATTTTCCAGAGCAATTTATAGTTCCTCCATTTGCAACCATCACTTGACATTCTGGTGGTGGGTATAGGAAACAATTTAATTCCTTGGCTACCTTATAATGAATAAAATTATGGGTGCTACCTGAATCAATCAACACTATTACCCTTTTTTTCTTGATATGTCCTTCTATCTTGAGAGTTTGAGGAGTGGTAATTCCTGCCAGTGCATTACACGATATGGTCGGATTCATTTCTTCCTCTTCTAGGGCTGCTTCCTGGTGTATATCCTCTTCTTCATTTTCTTCTTCCTCTTCACAATCTATGTAAAATAATTTCTTCTCAGCACACTTATGACCTTTAGTGTATTTGCTATCACAACTATAGCAAAGCCCTTTTGCTCTTTTTCTTCCAATTGTTGTGGTGTCAACCTTGTAGGTTGTGGAAGTCTAGGAGTAGCAACACTTCCATCTTTATAGATGTGAGTGGTAGGCTTCCTTGTCGCCATAATTTTACATTCAATTTTTCTTGCCAGCCTGAATGCCTTCTCCAATGAATCAGGTTCCAAAACGCGAACTTCATGTTGGATGTTATCCTTTAAAGTACCTATGAAGAGATCAATCCTGTGTTCCTCTGGAATATCGGTTACCCTTATATTCAATTTTTGGAAGTCCTCAATGTGCTCCCCCATTAAACCCTTTTGTTTGAGATTTATCAATTGGCTAAAGAAGGTGTTGCTCTTTGTATCCTCATAATGTGCTATCATTTCCTCAGTAAAAATTGACCAAGTGACAATTTTTTTATGGGAGCAAAGCCATCGATACCATACAAATGTATTTTGTTCTAAATGTAAAGTTGCAATGCGTACCTTTTTTGTGTTTTGCACATTATGGAGATCAAAATATTGCTCCATCTGTAGTATCCATGTTACAGGATCCTTTCCATCAAACTTCCTCATATCCATTTTGGAATATGGTGGTTCTTCCCGCCAACATTAGATTTTATGAAATCACAATTAACATTTATTTTGTTCTCATCATGAGTTTCCTCTACTATCTTTTCACCATTAGGAAACATTTCTTGTATCAACTTTGTCAAACCTTCCATGTATGCTTTTAGATCATTCTTCATTTTTTCCATTTTCTCATTGATCTTAGCTTCCATGTCATCCATCTTAGATTCCATGCCATCCATCTTAGATTCCATGCCAACTTCCATGCCATCTATCTTAGATTCCATGCCATTCTTCAAACCATCCATCTTATATTCCACGCCTTTCTTCAAACCATCCATCTTAGTTTCCACGCCTTTCTTCAAAACTTCCATGTCATTTTTTGTTTCTCTTTGCGAAAGCGAAATTTGTTGCACTTGCTCTTGTAATTTTGATATGTCATGTTGCCATTCTTCGTCTTCATGAGTCATAGTAGAGCTTTCCAAAGGCTTAATGGGTGTTGAATTCTTTTTAGGGGCCATTTTATAATCCAATACTGATATCTATTCTACAATATGCCCTTGCAATCAATTCAACTTCATTCTTCAAACAAGACTTATGCAATTCGGGAAAAAAAATACACACCTTTTACTTGCTTTTGGGGAGATCTATATTGAAATTTAATTATCTATATAATTGTGGATCCTTAATATCTAAAATTCGGCCTTGTAGTAGCCCTATGAAGCTTCTTTCAAATGTCACAGGTCTGACTTGATTTGGATTCTTCAAGACAAAGATATGTCCATCTCCCACAATGACCCACTTTGGACTTGTCTAATAGAGCAAAATTGTACGACTTTCCACATGTCACTGTTTCCTCCTTTGGCTCTAGAATTTGATAGAATCAAAAACTACAATTTGTTTGATTGCAAAGAACTTTTACGCATTCCAACTCGATGCTCAAATAGAGAGTTATTAAACTTTCCCCACGATCACCTCTTTGAGATGAAATTCAGGAGCCTGAAAAAGCACTACCTTCCACAGATCATATCTCCAAACATATCATGAATAAATATTTGAAATTTTGTGACAATGTTCCTCAGATTGCAAATTTCTTCGTACTCTAAAAAATTTCCGCTTCAAACTCCTTCTTAGAAAAAAAGTTGTTACAAAATACCACGATGACCTATTTAGGTTAAATTCAGAGCCTGTAAAATGACCGCCCAACAAGATCATATCTCCAAAAATATTAGAACCAAGCTCTCGAAATTTTTGCGACGATGTTCCCAGGATCTGGCCTGTACTTTAAACATTTCGCATTCTAAACCTTCGTATAAAAATTTATAGTGAAAATTCCATCATGACCCGTTTGAGCAAAGAAACCCTAGAATCTCAAAGCCTGATAACAATGTTAGAAACCATCACCAGAGAAGAAAAGAGATATCAACGCCTTAGAAATAAGCCACTTCGAGGGGGCAACCTCCAATACATTATATGAATGAACAATTCTTGGATGATACAATTCACAAAACCTCCTTTCTATATATAGGAGTCCATGGGGCCATAATGTAATCCTAGTGGGCCACAATGTAATCCTAGCCGACCTAACAATAATAATTTAAGGGCACAATAATAATAACATGGGGGTTACAAGGGTACAATAATAACAATAAGGGGGTTACACTAACAACAATAAGGGACTATACTAGTAATATAGGGAGCTAACAATGTAGGTCCTATTTTGATATTTTTTATTTGTTTTTATTTTTTTATCTTATTCTATTTTCGATTTTTGATCCTCTTCCTCTTCTTTTAGTTAGTATCATATCCAAGGATTATTAGAGCTTGAAAAGGGGTCCAGATTTACATTAGTAAGAAATGAAAATTTTAAGAACAAGTTTGACAAATCCAGAAAATTCACTTTAATGAAAAAACTATTTTTCCATGGAGAATAATAGAAACAAAATCAAAGCAAACATAGGACATGCTTGAGATACTATATCAAAAGGTGGAAAAATCCAAAGCCACAAAGTTGAAAATTTTGAGAAGGATTTTGAAACAATGCATAGGAAGGAGTTTGAATCAGTAGACACATATGTTTACTCAAACTATATCAAATCAGATCTCATGGTGAGTCATTTGAAGAAAGGAGAGTAGTTGAAAAAATTCTAAGAAGAGGAACAACAAGGTTTGAATCTATTGTTGAGGCCATAGAATAGACAAAGTATCTCTCACAATTATGAGTGAATGAGCTCCATGCATCATTCATTTCTCATGAGCATAGGTTGAGCAAGTCAAAAAACTCTTTACTGGAACATGCTTTTGAAGCACAAGTTTCGATTGGTCATGGTAGTGGTAGAGGAAGATCAAATTTCAGAGGTAGAGGAAGAAATCCATATAGACGTGGAAGAAGCAGCCGCTAAAGCTCAAGAGGAAAAGGCAACACCCAAAATCCAAGTCAAAATTCAAGCCAAAATCAAACAAAAAGTCAAAGGTATGACAAGTCTCAAATACAATGTCATTATCGCAAGAAGTATGAGCCTTATTCAAATGAATGTGGAAAGAAATAATATGATATTAAAAAAAAAAATGAAAATTTTACAATGGAACACCAAAAACAAGGAGATGTGTTCTTATTTTACAATATAGCACATGATAATCAAAAGGATGAATGATTTTTAGACTCGGCTTTCAACAATCACATGATAGGGAACATATAAATGTTATCTAATTTGGATGAGAGTGTAAATTCAGATGTCACATTAGGTAATGACAACAAAGTGTCAGTCATGGGTAAAAGAAGCATCAATATTCTACCCAAGAAGAGGAAAATGTATATTTCAGATGTGTATTTTGTCCTAGGTTAATAAGTTTTACAAGGTTATAAACATTGGACAGCTTATCCAAAAGGGGTGTAATGTATTTTTCAAAAAAGGAGAATATACAATCCTACATAAATCTCCAAGTAATAATCTCATTGCAAAATTCCAAATGGTAAATAATAGGATATTTCCCCTAAGGATAAAATTATATCTTAAAGGTTGAGCTTTCCCACAAACAACCTTCAATTAACCCACATGAGGATGTAGAAGAAATTGTAGGAATTACATAAACAACTTTTCAAACGGAAATAAAAGATGAAGATTAGCTATGGCATCCATGATTTGGATATCCCAACTTTGGAGGTCTAAATCTACCTCATATGAAACACATGGTAAAGGGTTTCCTACTTATAGAAAAACCAAAAAGATTATCTGAAGGATGCATCTTTGGAAAACAACGTAGGGAATCATTTCTAGTAAGAAAGGCAATAATGACAAAGACACCTTTGGAGATTATCCATTGATATTGTGTGGGCCAATGTATACATGCTCAATTGGTTGAAGATATTATTTTTTGACATTCATAGATGACTACACAAGAAAAACATGGGTCTATTTTCCACGACATAAAAATGAAGTGCTTGAGCATTTTTTTCCAATTCAAGGATCTTGTTGAAAATAAAGTGGGCATAACATCAAAGCATTGAGAACAAATAGAGGTGGGGAATATATTTCAAATTACCTCCTATGTTTTTTCAAGGATCATGGAATTCACAAACAATTGACAATAAGGTAGACACCTCAAGAAAAAGGTTTCACTAGAACAAAAAATAGAACAATTACGGAAATGACAAGGATTATATTGAAATCAAAGAATTTTCCAAATGAATGTTGAGTTGAAGCTATAATATGTGCAACCTATTTTGTAAATCCAACCAGAAGTGTAAATAACATGATTTTGGGAGAAACATAGGGTGGGATAAAATATAGTGTTTGTCACATGAGAGTGTTCAGATGTGTGGCATATGCACATGTCACAAATGAGCTAAGAAATAAATTAGAAAATGAAGGAGAGAGATGCATATTTGTGTCTTATAATAATGAACCAAAGGCATATAATCTATACAGTCCAATAAATAAAAAGGTCATAATCAATAGAGATGTACAATTCATAAAAGAGGAATTAGGATGGAAGTTTGGTGAAACGTTAATGTCGCTTCAAATTTACCTCAAGAATATAAAGAGGAATTAAAAGCAAAATGTACTTCTTCAATTGTGACTCCTCATACACCTATTCAAGCTAAAAAATGTCATCATCGAGTGAGGCCTTTAATAAACAAAATAACAACTTCACTTATTCAAGCAAGTACTCATTCAAGTGGAAAAAAAATATCATCAACACCCGATATTCTTGATGTAGGCAAAATAACTCCACAATCTACAAGTTCAACTTCAATAGACACATCAAATCCAACTTTAGCAATACTGAGAAGAAAAGTTTAGAAGTTTGAGAGATATTTATGAGAAAAGTGAAGGTGAAAGTAGCACAGGTTTGAATTATCACTTTGATTTATATTCATATCTAAACAATCCGTTTAATTTTGAAGATGCAATTAAGGAAGAAAAATGGGTAGATACAATGGATGAAGAAATATATGATATAGAAAATAATGATATATCGGATCTATGATTCTTCCACAAGGAAAATATGGCATAGGTGTAAAGTGGGTCTACAAGACTAAAATAAATGTAGAAGGAAGGATTGGAAGGCATCAAAAAAGGTTTGTTGTTAAGGGATACAAACAACAACCTAGGAGAGATTATATAGAAACATTTGCTCTAATTGCAATAATGGAAACTGTGAGGATATTTTTAGCAAATAAATCGTAACATTAGTTGAAAGTATATCAAATAGACATGAAATTAGCCTTATTGAATAAAGTATTGAAACGGGAAGTGTGAGTGAAGTAGACACTTGGTTATTAGGTTCAAGGTCAAGAAGGAAAAATGCACAGAATAAAGAAACCTCTTTATGGGTTGAAGTAAGCACCATGAACATGGTATAATAGAATGGACTCATATTTGTTGAACAACGCCTTTAGCAAAAGTGACGTTGAGCCTACCCTTTACATCAAAGAAAGTGATGGTAAGATTTTACTTGTGGTTTTATATATATATGATCTAATTTTCAAAGGTAGTGATGATATTCTCATTGCTTATTTAAAAGAGGTCATGAAATATGAGTTTGAAATTGCAGATTTGGGATTGTTAAGGTGTTTTTTTGGCATAGGAGTGAAGCAAATGGAACATGGAATTTTTATTTCTCAAGCTAGGTACACAACAAACATTTTGAAGAGGTTTAAAATGAAAAAACACAAGCCTTATTCAACACCAATGGTCATGGGTTTGAAATTGAGTAAAGAAGATTATAACAACAATGTAGATTCAACACTATACAAAAGCATGGTTAGAAGTATGATGTAATTGAATGCAACTAGGCATGAACTAATAAATGTGGTGAGTTTGGTGTAGATCCATGGAGACTCCAAACATTTATTGTGACAACAACTCTGCAATTTCTTTATCTAAAAACTCAGTCTTTCACAAAATAAGTAAACATATTAACACAATGTATCATATTATCAGAGAATTGAAAAATGATGGAGAGATTATTTTAGAACATTACAGGTCTTAAGGGCAAGATGCAAGCATCTTCACCAGACCACTGGAAAAGGAAAATTATATATATCTAAGAAAAAAAATATTTTGGACATCATGAATGTCGTTAGTTGTGATTAATGAGAAGTGTTAGAAATAATCCCAACTACCACATTCACTCTCCATACCCTTGTCACTCCATTTGTACGGAGAAATAATATCACAAATTTTATTTTAAGGTTGAAACAACTCATAATGAAGTTTGATTGATGTACATTTCCTTGTATGCATGTATGCAACTTTGTGAATTTTATTTTATTTTATATTTTTATTTGTTGTGTGTGTAAAGAGAGAAGTTTATGTTGTCTTTTCCTATGTTTAAACAAAGTTAAACTCAGGAGATTTATCATATGTGTAAACATAACCGAATAAGGGTGTTTTTCATATGGGTAAAAAAATTAAAACAAGGTATTTTACTGTGTTATAACAACATGTTTTTTTTTTGGTAAAAAAGATAGAGAAGAAATAAGGGATTTTGATTTGGTTAAAAAGAGCAACTGCACTAGTTTTTGTAGAGAATTTTTTTCTCTAGAATTGGATAAAAAATACATGTCATTTTGACTTCTGTCGAATCCATATTTTATTTTGTGTCTCTCTGGCTTACTCTATTTTCCATTTTTTTATATTCTACCTCTTCCTTCGAGGACTAACATAGATAACAATTTTCCAAATTATGAGGTTATAAAGGGAAAGGAGAATAATTTTAAACTAATTATCACGTTACATATATTTGAAACATTTCGCCAAACTTTGTGCACCTTTCTCTTTTAGTGATCCATAGTATAAGAAAGCTTTATTATCCTCTACTAAATAATACCTCAAGAGATTTAACTTATTGTAAATAAAAATAATCTAAAAGAATGATTAAAATGGGCCTTTTTGGGAAGTTAAAATTTTATTAAGATAACCATAGGATTAATTTTTTTTAAATTTAGAATAGTTCTTTTACAACTTAATTTTCCTTTTCACATCTTCAAACTTTCCACTGCCATTCAATTAAATTTTGTTTCAAGTTACTTTTTAATTTCCATGAAAGCGGAATTTCAAAGAGACTTATGATCATTGAAAGAAAATGTGAAAACCTACATAGAGACAGGCATGACATAGAGACAGGTATGATGAAGTTGAAAAATACATAAGGCATTGTTCACTCTTTTCAGGTTGATGATTAACATTTAGTAATACTTTTATTGTCTATGAGACCTTAACAAATTAAGAGATTAATAAGAATTATTTAACATGAATTTTTCTAACACCATCATATTCATCATATTTTTGGTGACATAAAAAGGTCGGTGATATGACACATATTTTGAAATTACATCATATATGAATATAACATGGACAATATAAGAGAGTGTTTTTCCACTTCTGCCATCTTAGTATGCTAAAGGTGAAAAGTGATTTCATCCCATGGTGTCATGGTGTATTGGGAATTTACCAACGTTAATTTCCAGTATGAAGATCATTAGAATTAACTCTTATCTTAAAAAATCTCATTTTCTTCTTAATAGTAGTTAATACATATATTTCTTAGTTGTGATATTGGAGTTGATCACATCCTTATAATATTTGAGTTTCATTTTTCCCTCTAACTCTTCATCACACAACAATTTCTCCTTAAAGTTTGAAGTAAAAATATTTTAATATTATCCTCATTTTTCTCCCAAGGAAGGTACCCAGGGGCAGGCATTCGCCCCCACCCCTCTTTGGTATGATTCCAACTCACAAGAAAGGCTTTTGTGGCTCTCACTATACTTTGAGCATTGCATGTGCTCTTTTCACTTCATTAATAATTGCATGAAGATGACATAAGGTTAAACACCATTTGAATATTCTAGGCAACATAGAGAGCTACATCATTACGCAATAGGAGAATTCTAAAATATTGGCAGAACTAGAGGAACAAATTGACAATATATACCACAAGGTGGCCATTCTATCTAGGATATTAGCTAACATCTCCTTCTCCTCTGGTGAGGATAATGACTAGCTAGTGCAGATGCATGGATATTCTAGCTAACCATTTCTATGAATCATTGGTTTTTTTCCTCCAATACTCGTAGTATTTTTTTTCTTATCATTTCAATGTATGTTAAGGTATGACACAACCATCCTATTTTTATAAGTTTTGATTTACAAGATTCTCTAGTTAGATCAGGTCTTAGTAACCTCAAAAATCTAAAATTATGTTACTGTTATGGTTTCTCATTGGGTAGACCAATAGGAGCAACATTTTTGTCTTTGTAATCTTCATTTGACATAATACAAGGTGCTTAACATTTAAAAAAATAAACTATCCTTATTCTACAAAATTATCTCCTACTTTATCCACTTATGGCCCAACCAAGATTTGGTATCCTTATGCCATCCTCCCTTCAACTTAATGTGGGGGTATTGGGTAGAGTTAGAAGAAATTATAGGAAATGTTTTGGCTTGCAGGTGTAGGTTTTAACCTTGTACACAAATTTCCTACAAACAAATTCTTAAAATATAAAAATAAATAATGGCGATAACATAAAATAGACAGATATTTTATCTTGGAACCCTAAATAGGAAAACTAGATTGATTTTTCATTATATTGATTTCAATGTTACAATGCATTATATAAATTCCAAAGAATTCATAAACCCAAATCCATTAACATTGGATTATAACATAACTGTAGTTCCCTTGAGCGGATGTACAAAATACCATGGGAAAACGATATTTTATAAATCGTCTTCGCCCAACTATTATTGGGTCCAAATAATAAAAAAATATGGAGACGTTGCGTGAGATCCCATGCAACGGGGGCTACCGTCGGCTAATCATGGAAATAATATAACACATAACCAACACCATGTCGTATAACTTATTATACATAAGAAACTGAGTCATAAATATGCTTCCACTAGTGTCTCACATCTATCAAACACTAACAACATACTATCTTCTAATAGTTTTCTAACTAAACGTTAATAATAATAATAATAATTTTATCTATGAATTACTCAAACTAGGTTAACATGTAAGCCTTATTTTAACACTCCCTATTAATCTCAATTTTTACATTCTTGAGCATTAACAATCTCTACGTTGTATTTGAGACTCAAGAATAGTTCTCCCTAATGATTTGGTGAAGATATTTGCTAGTTGATCAATAGATGTACAAAATTGAAGGGAAATGTCACCATTGTTGATAGGATGACAATTGAAGTGATAACAATTGTCAATGTGTTTTATTTTCATGTGAAAGATGTGGTTCTTTAACAGTGCATTTTTTTAACTATTGTGACAAAAAATGGTGGTTATATCCTTATCCACACATGTACAAGATCTTTCAAGAGCCCTCTTAAACACACTACATAGCTTGATGTTGTAGTAGTAGTTATGTACTGCACTTATGTAGAAGATGTTGAGCCAATGGGTTGCTTTTTCAAAACTTATGAGATCAAACGGGTTCCCAAAAGAAAAATATACCTTGAGGTATTTTTCTTATCATCAATTCTATATGAAAAGTCACTATTTTTTTTATCATATAAGTGTCTTATCTTCAAAAGGTTTGTACTACAATGAATAGTTAGTTTTCCTACAATATATATTAAAATTATTTTTCCAATCTAGTGAGGGTCCGTTAGACATTGCACAAATATGGAAATGTAACTAACTATTACATCAATTCTATTTGTAGTAAGGTACATAAGGTTTCCTACAATCTTCTTATACAATGTTAAATAAACTATAGGGCCATCATCTTTCTTGGTTAATTTTTTTGTTGTTTTTCATTTTTCCATCATGAACCTATTTAAGATATGTGTAGCATAGTTTTGTTGACATATGAAAATTCTAGGAGTAGATTACTTAACATCAATTCCAAAAAATTACTTCATGAGATTACGGTCTCTTTTCAAGATAACCTCAAATTCATATAACATCAAATATCTAGTACATATAAAGTCCTTGTAATACAGAGAAAATATGAAAAATGTTACCTTGATGAGCTAAAATGATATAGAGAGTGGGCTCATTATTGTTTTGGTTGAACCCATTGTTGAGAAAATAACAGATATGACTATATGATGTTCTTGGAGCGTTCTTTAAGCCATACAATTTTGATGGTTAATCTACATATAGTGTCTCTTCTAAATTTCCATTCCATAAGGTTGGCTTCACATCCATATCACAAAATGGCCTTTCTTTTGTTTTATATGGATATCACAGCTCTAATGGTATCCAACATTTCTACAAGAGAAAATTTAGTCCCATGATTAATACTTGATAGTTGATCAAACCCTTTTGTAACTATCCTTGAATTATATTTCTCCACCTTTCATTTCTCATCCAATTTTGTATTATAGACTCGCTTAACACTAACAATGGTTTTGTTTGCTCGAATACCAACATGCTCATGTGTTTAATTCCTTTCAATAGCTTCAAACGCTTCATTCATTTCCCATGTCTAATGATTTTCTTTCATTTCCTCTTCAAAATAAGTAGTTTTCCAGAATAATAAGGTAAAATGAGTTTGTTTATCCATTACATCACATTACTCATAGGTTTCCTTCAAACTCCTTGTTTTATGATTTCTCATTAAATTTATTGACTCACTATTGGAAGAACGACTATTAATATAATTTCTCACTAAATATTTTAACTCTCTAATCGAAGAAGAATTCTCTTCAATCTACTCTTCTTCTTGCACCTATACAATTAGTAATCTCGATCAAGGAACTTGTTGTCCTATAATTTCCACCAATTCATCTATTTATAGAGATGGATTTCCATTGTCCATTATTTCATTTTTTTCATCACTTCAAGATTTATCCTCCAAAAATTTGACATATATGCTCAAAAAAAAAAACTGTGATTAAGTTATATAGTTTGTAGGCTTAGGATTGTTCATTGCACCCATTGAAGAATCTCCATTTCTCACTCCTAGGTCAAGTTTTTTCCTTAGATTTTCAAGGACATGGGTATAGGAAATAGAGCTAAAAAACATAAAATGAGAGACATTTGACCTTGTGAAACTCCATGCTTCTTTATAAAATTTAGCTTTCATAGTGTTTTTTGGATATCTATTCAATATATAGACTGAGAAAGTGAAAACCTGAGCCCAAAAATAAATTGGACAATTTTTTAGCTTTGATCATACTCCTTTCCTTGTTCATGGTGGTTTTATTTTTCCCTTTACCTAATCTATTCTATAAAAATATGGTGATAGAATTGCAAATGCTCAAGAAATTTAATCTAAATCAAGAGACATAATTCTACTGTATTGCTCTGCAGAAACTAATTCACAATTTATAACATCATTCACAAACATGCATCAATCACATACAAAAGTACACAGATTTATCTAGGGTAAACCAATTACTAAAAACCCATTAAGACTTCTTCCATTAATAATATGAATAGAGAATGCATTACAATTACTTGCTTGCTTTAAGAACAACGTGCAAGTGAATTGTTCTCTCTGCTCAATGAGCATCTCTTATGTTGACTTAGCTAATTTATACGTCCACCTGAGCTCCTATTTCCTTGTGTAAATCTTGAGGAAATTAGCCCCATTCTTTAGGAATTTCCTCCAAAACAATTGAGCGATTCCCAAGGATTTGTCATTGATTACATGCAACACCTATACACTCAAGACTAGTCCAAGACTAATGTTATACTGCCTTGGAATCTCCACCACAACTAAGGAACTCAAATTCCTTGCATTCACTAGATATTTTGAGTTGATTGATCAGTTAACTGGATGATCATTGAGTTAGACTGTTGTCCCATTTCATAATTAAACTCCAACTAGTTCGATCAACAATCAGAAGTAGTTTAAATGAATACAACTTGAAGTAACCAAACTATATTGCTACAAATTAGCAATCATACATGCTTAACTAAACTCCAATCCATATAACTTGAATTTGCTCATTTAACTGAGTGAAAAGAGCCATGTCACCTCACTTAGATTTCTCCAAGTTGTTTACTGATGTGGAAATTTATTTTCTCAATTTGACCAAGGAAAATTCAAATTGAGACTTTATTTCTACACTTCTCAATGCTCCCTCTTAGCAAGAAATGGATTTTATACCACCCCTCTCCTGCACCTATGAAATTCGAACTTCCCTCTTGATAAATATTTTTTTAATATGTCAACATATTTTTCCTTTGTCGTAATGTATTATAACAACATTATCCTCCTCTACACATAGTCTTGTAAATGATGATAACAAATATCTATATGCTTGGATCGACTGTGAAATACCAAATTCTCAAAAAGCTTAATGCAACTTTGAGTATCACAATATATCAGAGTTGGATTCATCTCTGTTGGAACGAGGTCTCCTAACAAGCTGCGAAACTAGTCCATTTTTATTACTTTTGATTATATTTAGTATAGCACAGGGGTTTTGGGGCGGGTCAAGGCCCCAAATGCATTATAATGGGTCAAAGGGTAAACTAGGGGTCCGAAAACCATGGGTTGCAGACCATAGGAAAGTCTAAGCTAGATGGTTATAAATAGAGATATATTTTGTATCGAAAGGGATAGGAATGGATGAGATATTGATGCAATCTGTTGCTTAAGATGTCTATTTGGGTTTTGGGGAACGAACTCCTGCTGGCTGTGTGTGCGAAGATCCTAGTCTAGCTGTGTGCGGACCCTGTTACTGTGTGCATAGGTTGGGAAGGGAATTGTAAGGAAATATTGATGAATGAATGAATGCAAAGGATTATTAGAGATCTGAATCTGTGAGTTCTGTTATGTGAATTGCTAATAATTGCTGTGTTATGTATTTTCTGTCTTTAAGCTGTGAAATATCTGTGTATTGGGCTCTTGGATCTAGATTTGTTATGTTATGTTTATGTACTGTTGTGTTGATGATATAATAAGCCTATAACTGTATATCTAGTGCACGTGGATGCACATAGGAACATAATTAACCCTGCGCATGACAATGTAATCTAGGAATTATAGAAACAGAATGCAACCCTGCTTGCCATACCTATCCTTTCTCAGGGTGTGGAAACCTGGTTCTAGCACACACCCATACTACTTCGGGTGAGACTGTGACCTGCGAAAGAAGGTCACTGCCGAAAGGGCTAGTAGTATAGGGGTTTGTTGGCAAAACTTGCACACTGAACCTGGGTCAGGACCCCTCAAGCCAACAAACTCCTAACCAAACAGTCCCAAAAGTATGTTTCTCATCCATATTGCCTCACATGTTGCTTGAATTAGAGCCATGTATTCAAATTTTGTCGATTTGAGTGCCACATACCTCTTCTTCCTGCTGTACTAGGAAATTGATGTGGGCCCAACACTAAAAATTCCACCTGATGTACTCTTTTGGTTAGATGGACTCCCTGCCCAATATTCCTCTTTGAAGCCACACAAAAACACTCCCTCTATTCGTATATACTATAATCCATATTTTGTAGTGCCTATGAGGTACCGTAAGATATGCTTTGTTGCCTTCCAATACAATTTGGTTAGCCTAACCATAGCTTGAATCAACTGGTTGAATGTATTGCACATATATATTAATGTGTTCACAAGATATATCAATGAACCCACTAGCTACCAATAAATTGTAGCATCAACCTCTTCACCTGAAGTGGAATTCTCCTTCATCTAGTTGGTCTCTTTGAGTGTGTCCACTGGCTTACAAATCTCCATGAGAAATATCTATAGTATATCATTGGCATAATTTCCTTGAGACACAAACAATTTCCCATCGCCTTGTCATTCTTCCATATCTAGGAATTAGAGCATGATACCCATGTAATCTAAAATTCCCTTGCAAGGTCCTCCTTACAAGAGTTAATCAACTTCTCATCACTTGTTAATATTATATCACCAACATATAAAACAATGATAAGCAATTTTCCTTCTACCAAAATATGATAGAGGTTCGCATCTGCTTCAATTTTAGTGAATCCCATTCTATTGAGATAATTATCGATCTGAGTGTACCAAGCTCAGGGTGCCTATTTGAGATCGTGCAATGCTTGCATAAGTTCGCACACATGAATCTCCTGATCAAATGTCTCAAAATGTTCTGGTTTCTTGATGTACACATCCTCCTCAATAACACCATTGAGAAATGCTTTTTTTTACATCCATCTAGTGGATCTTCCACCCCATATGCGCAACTAGTGCACAAATTGATTTAAAGGATGAATACCTTGCTACAGGAGCAAAGTTTTCCTCATAGTCAATTCCCTCAACGTTAGAGAATCATTTGGACACAAATATGGCCTTATAATTCTCTATGGTTCTGTCTAATGCATGCTTAACCTTGAAGATCCATCTTCAACCCAGAAATAATCTATCTGCCAGTCTTGAGATGAATTCTCAACATTGTTCTTCATAATGGATTCATATTATTCCAACATTACATAAATCCAAAATACTTTCTCAAAATATTCCTAAAAATAAGATGTCTCAGTCTCTACAAGCTCAATCATTAGAGCCATGTAGCTACTGTACCTCCTTGGTGACCTCCTTTTCCTACAAAAATTTGAAGGAACTCGCACATTCTTCCTCACATCCTGCACTAGTCTATCAAATTCCCTAATTATTTCCCTACCTTGTTTGGATGGTTCTGCTTGACTAGATGTCTCCACTTTTCCTCCTCTCTAATACTCCATTTGTGGCTACTCCATAACTTCTTGAGGCTCCTCCTTTGGTTCTAAAATCTCCTCTTCTGGAGGGGTCTGAAGCTCACTGTCAAGATATTATCACGTTGCTTTATCCTCATCAAACTTTACATCCCTTCACATATATGTCATTCTGAGGGACAATAAGTACACTTGGTAATTGTATGGAGTTTCGAAGTAACCCACAAAAAATCCCAAATTTTTTGTTAGCTCAAGTTTATTCCTCCAATTTTGGACAGATGGCATTAAAAAGCGGCTCCAAAAATCCTGAAGTGAGATGCATCTAACTTTATCCCCAAGAAGGGTTCTTATGGTGTATCATACCAAGAATCTGATGAGGAATCTAGTTCTGTAAGTAGACTATTGTGTTACATTCCCCTGCCCACAAATGTAATGGTAGGCCTTGATCATGTAGCATAGCTCTCATAGCTCCCACAATGCTTTGCTACTTCCTCTCAACTACCCCATTCTTTTGTGGGTTGCGGGGTGTTTTCAGCTCTCTTATAATTCCTTCTTTCACACAAAAATCCTTAATGTCATTTGAAACATCCTCACCTCCATTGTCTCTTCCGAGAGCCTTTGCCTTCTTGTCGGTCTCTTTCTCAAATAATTCCTTGAGTTCTATAATCTCTAAGAAATCCTCATCCTTCTTCCGCATGAAGACTATCCAACACTTCCTTGAGAAATAATCAATAAAAATAAAAAAGTACTTATGTCTGGAAGTGGAGGACATCGAGAAGGATCCACTAACATTTGAGTGGAATCTTTGCAAGACTCCATGTGATTTTCTGTCTCAACCATGGAATGTGTATTTTACATACTTCCATAAGGCACAACCTTTGAATACATCCTACTACTCAATTTCTCCTTTAGGGAGGCCAATGGTTATTTGTTGCATAATATTAAAGTTTTCATGATACACAGGGCCAATTCTCCTATGCCATAGCTCACCGACATCATCACTTTGCACTTTCTCTTCCTTACTACTTAATGTAGCACAATATTCCACATCAATTTTATATAGGTTCTTCATATGAACTCCGACTTGCTTCACCTTCCCAGTAGCTATGTGTCTCAAAAAGGCTTTCCCTCTATTGAAGATAGACTCATAGCCACAGTCTTCCAAAATTTCTATAGAGATGAGGATATTCTTCAGGCCTAGCATAAACATGACATCTTTGACGTGAAGAGGTGATCTTGACTCCCTCTTAAAGGTTATTGTACCAATCCCAGTAGCATTGTACCTTCCATCATTCCCAAGTTCAATATAAATATAGAGATATTTCTCCTCTAGGTCACTAAAAAAATATGTACACCCTGTCATGTGGAACAAGGCACCATATTCCAAGTAACACACTCCCCATCATAGTGTTGGCCATGCATGCAACAAGGGTGAACTCTAGCTCAAATTGTGAAGGAAAAGCTTCACCTGATGCTCCTATTGAGTTCCTTTCGCTAGAATTTTTGTGTGGACACTTTGTAGCATAATGCACGAATCACAAAAATTGTTGAACTATTCATGTAATCAAGGATAGGTGAGGACCAAGATCCACCCTCCAACAACTCGCAAACCCTAACGCAAATGCACACTGTGCAACACACACAAGAGAGTGGGATCGTGCTTGAGGATAGGCAAACATGTTGGCCATGCCAAGATCCCCATATTTTGTTCCAAATTCTTCCTGTCAACCCCAAAGGAATGAAACTTCCTCCTCCTAAAAACAAGCCATGGAAGTGGTGTTGTGAACCCTCCACTACAACACCCTGCAACACAACGTTATACTTTAGCAGAAATAACGTTGTAGCTGAAGGAGGTGGGTTGGCCTTAAACCTAAATGTGGAGAAATGAAGAAAAATATCCCTCAAGAGGCCTCTCTTGAAAGTAGAGGGAATTCCTAAACAGGAATGCCTTATGCTAAGCAACACAACAACTTTGTTATACAATAAGAGAATGCACAAGAGTCTAATCTGATCATAAAATCA
>JAXQQM020077100.1:0-14666 GCA_034641835.2 Pinus albicaulis
CTGCTATATTGTTGGAAGCAGGACCAATGCAGACCCCTCTTGATACTAACAACTGACCGGATGGATAATGAAGCACCCAAGCCGCGGAAGCTAAGTTCCGGGTGTGTCTACTAGCACCATCGGTGAAACCAAAATGACTCATGACATCCAACACAACCTGCCAAAGCAGATCAAAAACATCACCAACTCATCAAAAATCGAAAATCAATCAGATATGTACAAAGAAAAAACTACTATATACAAAAGCAAGATGCCAGGCCAAAGCCTAGGCATAATACTTCTTCAAATAGAGCCCATTTCGGGGCTCCGACAACTCGTTCCCTTCGAAGTCAACCAAGGTATACGCTCCTTTCTTAAGGACCTTCTTGACGATATAGGGGCCATACCACATCGACTTAAACTTTCCCGCCCCCAAGGCATCTTTTTCTTGGGCATAGACCAAAACAAGGTCACCTTCGGAAAAGACCCTAGGCTTAACCGCCTTATCGTACTGGACTTTGACTCGGTTTTTATGCGCTTCGTTCAACGTGGCGGCATCTCGACGCTGCTCATCAAGATGTTCCAGATGAAGAAGCCTCTCTGCCAGACTAGAAGTGTCAGGAAGAAGCTCAACAGCCAGTTTAAGGGAAGGAATCTCGCATTCAATGGGAAATACGGATTCCACCCCGTGGACTAACTGAAACGGAGTAAAGCCAGTTGCAGTTTTAACTGACGTCCTGTATGCCCAAAGTGCAGGATATAGCATAATATGCTAGTTGGATCTATGTTTATCAATTGTCCTTTGAAGAATTGTCTTCAAGGATTTATTCACGGCTTCCACTTGCCCATTGGCTTGAGGATAATATGGAGATGAATGCTCCTGCCAGAAACCCAATTTGAGAGCCAACTCAGCCATCATACTATTCTAAAAATGACTACCATGGTTAGTGACAATCTCTCTAGGAATACCAAAACGAGCGATAACCTGATTGAAAAGGAATAAAGCTGCAGTCTCACCATCATTCCCAAAAGTAGGCATAGCCTCGACCCACTTCGTAAAGTAGTCTACTGCTACGATAATGTACTTGTGACCTTTTGTCGAAGGCGGGTTACAAGTAGTATAATCAATACCCCACTTTGTAAAGGGTCCGACAGTAACGACTGGAAAAAGTGGAGCTTGATGAGCGCGCATTTTTCGAGTATAAACCTGACACGGATGACACTTTTTGACCGATTCAATACAATCTTTGAAAATCGAGGGCCAAAAGTATCTAGCACGCAAAATATTTTGGGCTGTAGCAAGCCCAGATAAATGACCCCCACAAGCTCCACTGTGAGAATCATTGAGCACAGCCTCAACTTCTTCGAAAGTTAACCAGCGTCTTAGGTTTTTATCAACCCCTCGACGGTACAAAGCATCGCCAATAATCAAATAATTCTTGGCCAAGTGACGCAGTTTACGACGCTCATCTTTCGAAAAAGTAGAGGGAAACTTCGCAGTCTGGAGATACACAATGATATCCCCATACCAAGGATCCTGTGGAGAGATAAGAAACAAGTGTTCGTCTAGAAAGGACTCATCATAGATCATCTCCTCTCCACAGGGAAACTCGGAGATCAATTCCGCAAAAACTAATGACTTCTTGGATTTGGCAGACATGAACTCAAGATCAAATTCCTGTAAAATCACAATCCATCTATTATATGTGCCCCCAATCACTCGCCTGCTGAGGACAAACTGAAATGGATTGGCAGCTGCCAAAACATAAGTTTTGCGAAGAATAATGTAATGTCGGAGTCGCTGCACAGCATGAACTGCTGCTAAGGCTAATTTTTCTATCGGAGTGTATCGAAGTTCAGGTCCTACCAGTCCTCGACTGAGGTAGTAAATAACATGCTCTGCAAGAGCATCATCTTCCTGAACCAGAACCATACCGATGGTAGATTCTGCTGTTGCCAGATACAAAAGAAAATCTCTGCTATAATCAGGTGGACTCAGTAAAGGAGCAGAGGGCAATGCCTTTTTCAAAGCATCGAATGAGCGTTGAGCGTAGTCGTCCCAAAGAAAAGGAACTCCTTTCTTCAACAATCTCATATATCCCTTTGTAATCTCAGCATAATTGGCGATAAACCTCCGAAGAAAATTAGACTTCCTTTGAAGACTTTGAAGCTGACGAATTAAAGACGGGGGAGGCAACCGAAGTATTGCCTCAACCTTGAAGGGATCTACCCTTATCCCTTCGCTAGACACAATGAATCCCAATAGCCGACCGGATGCAACCGCAAAAACGCACTTGTTCGGATTCAATCTAATTTTATAAAAACGACATCTTTCAAATATTTTCCGGAGGTGACCAGGATGATCCATCCTCTTTCGAGAATGAGCAGCTAGATCATCTAAGTATGCCTCGATAATCTTTTTGATGTCATGGAAGGCGTAAGAAATGGCCCGCTGAAAGGTAGCCCCAGCATTTTTTAGACCAAAAGGCATCTTCTTATATGCAAACGTACCCCAGGGACAAATAAATGCAGTCTTATGTTGATCTTTAGGACAGATAGTAATTTGATTATATCCAGAGAAACCATCCATGAAGGAGAAAATCTCATTACCGGCACACTCGTCAATGATCTGATCGATAAATGGTGTGGGGTAATTGTCTTTAGGACATGCTTTATTTAGGTCTCTGAAATCGATGCACACTCGAATCGTTCCTTGCTTTTTATCTACGGGAACGGGGTTTGAAACCCATTCAGTTAGAGGAACAGGGAAAATGAATCCCGCCTTAAGCAGCTTTTCAACTTCAGCTTTGATAGCTGCTGCTTTCCTAGGATTGACCGGACGAAGTTTTTGCCTCACCGGTTTAGTGTTTTCATACGTCTTGATCTCATGTTGGACAATAGATGGGTCTATTCCAGGCATTTCCTCATAAGACCAAGCAAATACATCTCTATACTCTTTGAAGAGCTCGGTGCAAATTTGAACCTCTTCACGGGAACATTCAGCTCCAATGAAGACATTCTCGATAATATTGGGATCCCTGGAGATGTTCATCGGGATAGTAGGAGAGATCACAGCCATGTTCCCTTCAGCATAAACCTGTGTTGGTGCCAAAGGGTTCAAGACTAGGTGAACAGGACCAGGAGACGGAGGACTCGGAAAACTTGTTTCAACTTCGCTTAAATCAGGTAGGAAGTAAGACCGATGATGCAAATCATCCCACGGTCTTTCTATACCTGTCATGGCTTCCAGGATGGCCTCTTCAGATGGAAGAGTGGTATCAAGGCAATCCTGGGCTGAAGAAGAACTAAGCATCCAAGCCGGAGCCACATCACCATCCAACTCTTCCGGTGAAAGAGGAGCTAGAATGGTTTCTGCAAAGTCAACAATAGACTGATATGCAATCTTAGCTGCAAAAATCGGAAATGCAATTCCACCCACTTGACCTTCCGCTAATGTGGCAGCAGGGGAAGGTAAGGTCCAAGGGTCCGAAAAATAATGAGTTCTGAAGAACTCTCTTCGAAGGGGAGCCTTGGAGGATGAAATAGCATTAATATGCACTGTAGGAGGAGGAAGATCGAAAGTACCCATCAAGGAAGAATACATTCCAACTCCTAGATTCTCAACAGGCGCCTTAGTATTATCCAACTTCAGAACAGATGAGTCAGAAGGCGCATTCAGGTCTACAGGAGGACAGTCCAGTTGATCCACTATAACGATCCTCCCTTTGTGGGGGAAACATACTATCCAAAATAATGAGGATGCAATAGCATCCATCTCATAAATCTAGTTCCTCCCCAACAGAAGGTTGTAGTCCAAGGCTGCATCTACTACCTCAACCTCTATATTAACGATTTTGCCCCCAACACAGATGGGCAAAGTCGGGACAATACCATGGGGTCTGTGAGAATGACCATCGAACGCAGTAAGAATAGTGATAGATGGAACAACTTTGGGAGATCCAAGTGTCTTCCAGCATGCGAGAGACATCATGCACGTGGAGGCACCCTCATCAACAACCGTTCGAAAGATATTGCACTTATGATACGATGATTTAATATGAAAAGCCATGTGATGAGGAAGTCTCTTCTTAAAATTATTCATATCAAAAGTAATCAGAAGAGAATTTTTTGGATCAATAGCCCCAATGGCAGTGAGCAAAGCACTGCGCTGAGCCGGAAAAGACTGGAGTACTGTGCTCACAGCACAAGGACTCTCGCGCTGCATCTTCCACACTCGAGTAGTTCTGGGCAGCCCTAGCGTTTGGATTAATCATTGACCGCTTAGAAGATGCTTTGGGCATCCAAGGCATAGAATCAACAGTAGGCTTCATAATGTGAAGCGGCTCAGTAGCATCAGGAACTTCCGTAGCTTTCGAAGACTTTTCTCTGCCATAATCATGGGATCTCGTAGCGATATCTACGTGATCACTCATCATAAAAATGTTCGATGGAATTTCCCCTTCCTGGGTGCCACCAGAGGAAGCCCCAGGATTTTGGTTCGCGCCAGCAACTAATTGCTGCCCTTGGGGAAAAGGGTTTGTTAACACGGCCTGGGAACTAGAAGAACCCTGCTGAGCTAACAAGCGCTGAGCATCCTGAATTTTAGGGCAAAGGTGTGTGAGATGGTCTCCAGCACAGAGCTTGCATGGAAGCTTCACTTTCTTTTTCTCCTTTTGACCCTCACCAACACGCTCGTTGGTTTTATTTGCATTACCCTTCCCGTTCTTGCCCTTCTTCTTGTTATTTCGTCCCTTCTTCTTCCCATCGGATTGTTGATTTCCTTTGGGATTTGAATTTTGGACAACATTTTTGGACAAAGACTGGGAAGGTGATGACTCGGCAGTCACAGCCTGACTAGAAGGAGCAGATTGTAAAGACAATTGCTACAGTTGAGAAAGCAGGCTAGCTACACCACTATTAATCGATCCAACAAGCCCATCACCATGCGGACCGGGCTTAGTTTTCGACAAATCCAATTTGGATTGAGGAGCATTGGGAAAATATTTATAAAGGACCCCAGACTAAGAATAGATCAGTTCCAGCTACTGGGCCCTAAAAATGGCCTGCTCCTCAGAAAATACCCCAGATAGGGATACATCCTTTGAAATATCTGACTGCAGGGATTTGAGAAACCACTCGAGAAGGAATTCTCCTAGAATATGAGCTTTGATAAGCCTCTTCCTTCTCCTCCATTCCTGAATGTGATAAAAAATGTGAGTTGCCTCATCCTGCTTAAAATTAGCCAGGAGTTCGGTCCCAGCCTCATATCTGACAGGCAACTGAAAATGGCTTAGAAATGTGACAGCCAATTCTCCAAATGTGGTAAAACTGCCCCCAGTTAACTCGATATACCATTTGGTAGCATTTCCAGTTAGGGTGCATTGAAATAATCTCAACCTAATCGAATCATCGATCAGGGAGTTCGAAGAACACCATAAGTGGAAAGTGGTGATGTGGTCAGCCGTGTCCTCCCCATTCTTACCTTCAAATTTTGGAATATCTGAAGGAAGTTTGGTCGGGACCGGAGGCCACCCCGGACTATAATGAATCGGATCATTAGTCAACTTCGACAAATCTGGCAAGTTCAACGTTGCTAGAAAAGGTAAGCGAGGCGGAGCCTGAGGATTCCATCCTTGATGGGATGGATTCCCAACATTCTGAAAAGAATAGCCTAGATTTGTTAAGGCACCAGGTTGCCAGAAAGGACTCGTAGAAAAAGGAGAAGAACCTCCTCCCAACGCAGAGTTACCAAAGCCCAGACCAGTTCCCCCCGCTGAAGTATTGAATGAAGACGAGAGCCCCTGATAGGGGTTCCATGCATTAGAAAGAGGAGAAAAGGTCTGGTAAGCACTCGATGAAGGGAAAGAAGCATTCCCTTGATGACCTGCGCAAAACTGATTCCCTGCCCCCACCGTAGTGAACACAGGGTTCCACCCTGTAAAAGTAGTCGAAGTTTGCCCCCCAGACCAAGGGTTGAATCTCTAGGTCTGGGATGTAAACGGAAATGACCCTAAAGAAGGATTGGAACTAGGAATGTGCCCAGTTCCAAAGGGGAAACCTTGAAAAGAAGCTGATCCACTCGCCATGGAAGACATGGGTGTAGATCCAGCTGCAGTAGCGGAAAAGGAAAAAGAGGGATTCCCACTAGAGGGAATCCCTGAACAGAGGGGACCAGAATGAGAAGCATGTGCTTGGGTGAAACCAGAGCCAAACACAGCAGCACTAGAAGCAATCGAAGATAAAGCAATAGAATGCCTGCAGCACTCACGGCAGAGGCCGCGTTCCCAGTCGTGGCCATCGAAAGATATGAATGATATGGAAGATCTTCCGGTCTCTCAGACTCAGGTCCGATGTACTGAACAACGAACGGATAGTCAGGAGGAAGAGGAGATGGACCTGTCGCCGGAGGCTCAGGTACGTCTTCAATCTGAAAATCTTCTTCCTGAGGGAATAAAACTCGCGAGGTGAGCGGAACGCTCCTCTCGGAACCGACACCAGAATCAGCTACGAAACCTTCAGACCTTTGTGGAGGATCTCTCTCCACTGCGTCAGATGCCACAGGGTGGTAACCACCTGCTAAATCGCTCCTACGCCTTCTCGAAGAAGGCTCTGGACTCTCAGAAGATAACCCCTGGATTCTCCTCGATCGACGAGGTGCTTGATCAGCCACTTTTATAGATTTTAAATTAGACTCAAAAAAGTGAAAAGCTAGGCAAGCTAGGAGCAAAGAGCACTCACTAAATAAAAATCCCTGAGATGCAATCAAGCAAATAGCCTCCAAGTATTTCCACTCCATGTGATGAGGACCGGACACCAAAATACAGGAAAGCGAAATATAGGACCTCCCGAAAGCAGTTTAGGATGATTAGGGCCCAGAATAACTAGCGAAGGTATCAGAAACAGTTACGCCGACCTCCTAATGACAACCTTTGCCGGCTCAAGCACCTAAGCTTCGCAAGGGCACCCCCCAGAAGTACTGCTGAAAGTGATGCGACGTCTGCCTCAGGTACCACGGGTATTCCCCCCCGCAGTCACTTGTGTGGAACCTAGGAGTGGCAACTATGGGCACCAATCCGTATCAGAAGCCGAGCGGAATGGTCTTGAGGTCAGATTCAGCTAATCGGAGGGGGGGTATCCCTCTTTTCAGCCTTCACTTCCCCTCGCGCTTGACTCTCTGGAGGAGAGCTTTCCCGGTCCACCTAACGGAGTTGGATTTCGCTCAATTAATCAACTTCTATGTTTTGTTTGAGCGGCCTTGTAGAGTTAACTCTCCACTCACCTAATCCAAGGCCCTACAACCTAGCTAGTTGGTGTATGACACTTAGAGAAACTTGCTAGTTGATTTTAGATTAAATCGCTTATTTTAATGGGCTGTTATATTAAGTCACAAGGATGTGGAGATGAAACTTATGATGTTTTTGACGCAAAAGAAATTAATAAAAACTTAACTACATGCAGATGCAGTTATTGTCTTTCGATGAAAAGTAATCTCTACACAGGTTCTACGAGATTAAAAATTGTATTTTTTCTTTTCAAATAGCAAAATCACACTCACAAAAACTATGAAATTGACTAAATGTTTAAATGCACCTAATGCAAATCACTACAAGCATGCAAATCCTAAGATGCAAATCTCCTAAAGTAGAGTGACATTTCCCAAAAAGTCCTTCAGTTTTAACTCTTCTTGGTAGTCCAGAAAGCTAGTTCCCGAAATCAAGAACTCTTAATATGAAGACACCAAGGATGCTTAAAAAACAAGAAGAAGAAATGAATGACAACTCCCTTCCAATTATCAAGCCAAAACCAAAAGCAAGAAACCTCACAAAAGCTTCAAAAGATATGGCAAAACGAAAATGAAAATGCAACAACAAAAGAAAATAACAAGAGAAAAATGTTTGTTGAGCCTTTGAAATGCAAAAAACAAAAAGAAAAACAAATTTTTTTTGAGCTTTTTAGTTTTATAGAGAAAGAGCTCGAAAAGACCAAGCACAACTATCAAAATCCAAACCAAGCAAGACTGAATTTCAAGCACAAACTTCAACAATGCTCCAAACCTTATAAAACTAACTAGTAGCAAGATCAATGAGAGCAAAAGAAGACCAGAAAAGTCAACCACTCAGCCTAGAATAATAGTATAAACTTGCCGCAAACAAAAACTTCGAAGAAACAATAAAAACTCTTCAAAAGTTGCAACAAGACCTAGCCTACTAAAACTCAAGAAAACCAATCAAGAAATGAGCAAAAATCGTAGTGCCAAGAAAAACACAAAGACAGGAAAGAGTGAATGAGCAGAAGCTCACTGTTCTGATAAAGCAGAACAGCCAAGAATGCTCAGAAAGCTATCTTGGTACTCAAACCAGGAGTGCCAGCACCAGAAACAACACTTTTCCAAAAAGACCAGTTTTCAATTAAACGAAAGAGAGAAAAGACCAGAAACCACTTCCTTCACAATCCAGAGAGTACAAGGACACTATAGAAACAAGCCTCCACAGCCAGAAAGGACCAAAAAGTCAAGAAACCCAAAAATTCAAAATCTGCCTAGGTATACGCTACTTCACAGTTATGCAACCAGCATGCATACGCGTCTGTGCTAAGGGAAACTCGCGTATACGTGGGTCCCTTTAGACAAACTTGCATGTATACGCGACTGTGTGCAGAAAAAAGCGCGTATACAAAGGTAAATAATGAAAAAATAAAAAGGACAAGTCTGGAAAAGAATCCAGGACTTCAGACTGACTGAGAAAAAGTAAACTGGACTGCAAATGAAAGTTAAAACTGTCAGCAACCCACCAAACAGCTGAAACCACCCAACAGGGGAGTCACAAGAATGTGATCCCTAGCGGAGTCGCCAGTTCTGTTTCAGGGAAAATCACCCTAGAGGTTCGTTGGGTTACAACCTCCACAGAGCAGGGGCATGCTACTTAAGAAGGACTCACACAACCCTGCATGTTCAGAAAAACTAAATAGAGTAGAATGAGGAAGTTACCCGTAGGTCCTACGGTTGAAGCAGATCCCGCAGGGTTCAAACCCCCAGCAACCGTCCTTCCTTCTTAACCTGAAAGACAAGAAGAAACAAGCACGAAGAACTGGTTGTACAGCATATATCTACTCTAAATGTTAGTGAAATTCATATAAAACATCAGATAAATCATAATGAATGCTTAAATAACAATTTTCTCATATATGTAAGCAGACACTAACACGTATATCTCAGGAACAAGATGTTACTTCTGTATTATTAATAGCATGTACAAAAGTAATGAGTGGAGAGATCACCTCAATCCTTCCACGATCTTCGAGCAAACCGTCGTTCGGATTCGTCCTGCCCTTGCCTCGCTAAGACTCCTTCCAAACTGGTGCATACGAGATGACATATAGGGAGATGAGCATCTCAAGGAAACAAGGGTTTCCTATAATGAACTGGGAAAGTGCAAGAGGCACGGGGAATCAGACTTGGATAGGGAATACCAATAGAGTATAATATCAATAATTCTCTCTCTCCCTTAGGCCATACACATGAGGGGTTTTTATACTCCCTCCAAGTAGTTTAAACAGTTGGAAACCGTTGGCCACGTGCTGGGGTGGTTGAACAACCAGAGTAACCATCAACCCAGCACAAAAATAGGGAATAATTATATATTTTTTCATAATTTTAATGGCATACGCAGAAAAGTGCAGCTGGACTCTCGTTTACACGCGGAAAAGTACGGGCATAATCGCGTATGGGGATTTTTACACTGTTTTTAAGTGAATTTGTCCAAGTCTGTAGGAATGGGTGCCCAAAACCATCAAAGCAATCATGAATCATATGAAGTGAGAAATGATTCTATAACACTGAGGAAAAGAAATAATGAAGATGTGTTCGAATTCATCGATAGGTTTAATAAATTATATACAAGTCTCCCAGCCAAAATGAAGCCTCACCAGATTGCTGCTAAAGTGGTGTTTGTAGCATCCTTTGAGTCAGAATTTAGATTCTCTCTAAGAGAATGGAAGTCTGCTACTTTGGATGAAGCCCAGACTGATGCATTGGAAGTGGAAGCTAACTTCACTTCTATGGGTAAATCAAAAGGAAGGTCAGACCATGATGCTAGACGGAGAGGGGAAGAAGAAGCATCTACCTCCGGTCAAGCTAGAGAGGTAGCAGATTACAAAATAGAGGATATAGAGGATATGAGTAAAATTATCAAGAACATTTCAAGCAAGCTGGTGAAGCTTGATCTCGATGAAAATAACTCACCCTCCAAGCCATTCCAAACTGCTCAAAATAGAGGATTCAACCCACAATATAGAGAGCCTCCTCTTCAAATATTGCAAAGAGAGCGGAAGGAGTAGCAAGACCACATACAATCCCTGCTATATCTAGAAGGGAAGATGGATGGCCCTGCCAAAGACATTCCCGATGGGCAAGATGATCAATATCTTGCTTATTCAAATGGCGATGAAGTTGAGTCTTCTTTGCAAGAAAGTGGAGTCGAGCTTTCCTTGCAAGAAGAAGAAGAAAAAACAAGCACTGCTGAAGATCCAGAGATTGATGATTATTACAAGAAATTCATGGAATTCATGCAAGTGTAGTTTGACAGAAAATACAATCTCAGGTCCTCTAGGAAGAGGACTCACACGCAAGAACAAGAAGAAGAGATGCCTCAGAAGGAGACAGTTGTTCAGAAAGACAGAGATAAAGGTAATAGACATATAACTGAGCCTTTACATTCTAAGGACTCCATTCCTTCCTCTTCTAAGTTGGCCTCTAATCCAAATGCAAATGTAAGCCTATTCGGAGGGAATAAAAACCTTCAGCCATGATAAATGAACCAAAGGAAAATTCCATAGAAAAGTCTCCCTCTGCTTTTAGTCTTCAAAAAGAACTGGAAAAGATTAAAATCCTACTCCCCCTAACTGAACTCCTGAAACAGCCAGTTTACCAGTCTCAGGTGTCTTCTTTCATGCTTCCTCAAGGAGTAGCCCCAATCCCAGATAGTTTAAACCTCCAGGAGGAAAGGTCTATGGTAACGTTTGGTCCTCATGTTGAGGAGTTAGATGCTTCAACTCCTCGTTTCTATGTCTCTTTAGTAATTCATGATTTTTTTTGCACAACTGTATGCTGGATTCTGAGGCGTCCCATAACCTATTACCTCCCTCGGTGATGGAGAAATTAGGGTTGCAAATCACTCACCCATATAAATATCTCTACTCTTTTGATTCTAAAAGACTCAAATGTTCGGGGATGATCAAGGATTTGGTGGTAAAACTAGCCCAAATCATAGTTAAGAGCGTGGTAATGGACATAGTAGTCGCTGACATCCTAGCTCGGTTTGGGATGTTGTTATCTAGATCACGGGGTACAAAAATCAGAGGATCCATAAAGCTAGACCTTACCTAGGTGACCATCCTTGTGTTTAGAGGCCAAGAAAGAAGATTATACCTAGAAAAAATGTTTGTGAAGATGGTCACTAAAGCCAATAATTCAGTAAATTCACTGGTGTATAGAAAAGAGGGTGATTTTTCTTGTCTAATGCTTGAAGAAGACCAATATTACTTGTAGGAGCCATCTTTCTGTGAAGTAAAGACCGAGCAGTCTTCAAGTAATGACAAAGGTGGGATTTGGACCTTGCAATTTGACAGAGCCAACTCAAAGGAAGGGAATGGACCTGGGATTCTCCTTATCTCCCCTACTGGATAACTGGTCCCATTATCTTTCAAATTTAAGTATGAATCCATAAACAATGTGGCTGAATACGAAGCCTTGCTTCTAGGTCTACAAACAACAAAGAATATGAATATCCAGAGCTTGAAGGTCTTGGGAGATTCAGAACTGGTGGTGAGACAAGTAAGAAATCAATGTCAAGCTAAGCACCCACGGCTAAGGGCTTACAAAAATGAGGTATGGGACTTGGTAGAGAATTTATTCTCAACATTTAATATTCAATTCATGCCAAGAGACCAAAACAGAATGGCAGACTCTCTTGCAGTGGCCGCAAGCACTTTTCAGCCACCTTAGAATCCCCTCCTGAGGTACGAGATAGAGGTCCATTATCATCCTTCCATCCCTAACAATGTCAAACACTGGCAGGTGTTTGAAGATGAAGAGCAAGTGAAGAGATTCATGGAGACTATTGGGGAATTCTTCAATAAGGACATAGATGTTGGCTAGGAGGAGACTGAGGACCTTTCTCGGAATGAATGGCAGGATACCATGGCTGGGCACAAGGTGCTACAACTCAAAGGGAATGTAATACCCAGAGGAGTGGTCCGCCTGCAGAGACTATTTGATAATAATGATGTCCCAATCCGTCCAAGTAAGGTTGTTGAAGAAAATTAGGTAGAGGACCTGAACCTTGGCACGGAGGCCGATCCCAAGCTTGTGAAATTGACTAATAAGGTACCCGAAGAATACAAAGAGAAATATCAGAAGCTATTTCAGACATATAAAGACGTCTTTGTTTGGTCCTATCAAGATTTGAAGACCCTTGATATTAGAATTATCCAACACAAGATTCCATTAAAACGAGATGCTAAGTGACACAAACAAAAATTAAGATACATCAATCCTTTACTCCTTCCTTCCATAGAAAAGGAAATCAAGAAACTGTTAAATGCTAAGACTATTGTTCCATTAAGATATTCTGAATGGGTGGCCAACTTGGACCCAGTACGAAAGAAGAATGGAGAAATAATATTGTGTGTTGACTTTCAGAACTTGAACAGAGCATCTCTGAAAGACAATTATCCGCTGCCCAAGGTGGACCATATATTGCATAAGGTGGTAGGATCTTCATGAATTTCTATGATGGATGGCTTCTCTGGGTATAATCAAGTAGTAGTGCTTCCGAAGGACCAAAATAAAACTGCATTCACTACTCCTTGGGGAACGTTTATGTATGCTCGAATGCCATTTGGATTGATCAATTTGGGGGCTACATTTCAAAGGGCCATGGACATTGCTTTTGTGGGGGAAGAAGAGAAATTCGTGGTGGTGTACCTAGATGATATCATAGTCTTCTCAAAGGACGATGTTGAACATATAGAATATTTGCGCAGAACCTTTGACAAGTGCCGCAAGTATGGATTGTCTTTAAACCCCCAAAAATATCTGTTTTCTTTGGAAGAGGGTAAACTACTGGGGCATATTGTAACAAAGGCAGGGGTAAAAATTGACCCAAAATGGTAGAATTCATAAATGGTATATCCTTGCCCAGAAACAATAAAGAGGTCCAAGTTTTTCTTGGACAAACCAACTTCTTGAGAAGATTCATACTGAACTAAGCAGAGATAGTTCGATACATAACTAAGATTCTGAAGAAGGATAACGAAGTAAAATGGACTACTGAGTTACGGGGAGCTTTTAACATAATTAAAAATGCTTTCGCAGAAGCCCCAGTATTGGTAGGACCGGATTATGTGAAACCCTTCATAATATTTTCGTTTTCATATTCCCACACCATTGCTGTTGTATTATTGCAGAAAAATGAGGAAGGTTATGAAAAAAACATTCCCTATTTTAGCCAAGTGCTTCGCGATGCTGAGCTAAAATATAACATCCTAGATGTTGTGCATGTCAGCCCTTTGATCCAAATTTTTGGCCTGACACCCCTTCCTAATCTTTCAAACCTGGTATCGTGGCCAAAAAATTCCATGTGCTTCCTATCGTTGACCACTCCTCCTAAAAATACCTTGCATAAAGGTCTAAACCCGCCATTAAAATTTGTATCGAGCCCAGCCCTTGAGGTCTCAGCCCCCTTTGTTTTGATTCCCATGTGACCTGGGCGCAAAACCATGTGTTAGAGGGCAAGGGGCTTAACGTTCAAAGTTTCGGGCGCGTCTGGAGCCGTCAGATTAAAAAGAAATTAATGGAGCAGAGCCTTGCTTACCGTGGTGGTCCCAGCGCCCATACTTGTTGCAAAACTGGCGGTTTGTTCCGCACCACCTCCGCTCAGCGGGCGGTATTCTCCATGGAGACAGTGATTCCATTCAATAGGAGCCGCGTGTCCCTCTGTATGTCCCGAAACCATTTTCATTTCATGCATTATCGTTTAGTCGTAAGCCGTGCAGCAGAATCCATCACCACCGTCCGATCTTAGAGCCTCCATCCAACGGTGACTATCCTCCGAAGCTGCACGCGTTGCAACCTACGTCCATCGCGTACCTGGCCCACCACTTCATTTCTCTCCGATGCTTTTAAAACCGTCGATCTCATTCAGATATCGTGTGGCCCATAATCACTCGCATTTTTCTCGCTTGACAAAGTCCTCTGCCATGTCATCACCCCGCATGCCCATTGTATTTCCATTCTTGCCACCTATATACATGCGCTGCATCCATATTCATAATTTTTTATTTGTACATTATGTTTTACGTGGAAAACTTACATCCTGTTTGTTTACCAAAACCTCTCTGTAATTCTGTCGTCACCCCGCATGTTCTTGCCATGTAGCCATATCATCGACGCCACCATTGTCTCCACCTCCACTCCCCTTGCACCTGTGTCTGGTTTTTCTAATATATTTGCGAGTTTTGCAGGTTTATATGGAGAAGGAGCTGCCGCAATATATCGCCTCCGTTGCAGAGGCCAAGATCTTCTCTAAGGACAGTCTTTAAAAGCAGAAATTTAAGAACAAGGCTGGCGGTGGTTGCTATGATATGACTTCATTAATGGAAGCATAAATAAAGTCCATTGAACCCTAAAG
>JAXQQM020076159.1:0-131290 GCA_034641835.2 Pinus albicaulis
ACTCTATCACATGTTCAAATGAATGGGTGAGGTATAATAAATTTTTAATAAAAATGTTTTTACAAAGCAAGTCACTGAAAGGGAAATAAATTAAAACCCTAGTTAGATTATTGTCAGATGCATCAAATTCCTCCAACTTCGGCAGTCTGGTAAAAAAACCTAAATAAATTAAAACCCTAGTCAGATTATTGTCAGATGCATCACATTCCTCCAAATTTGGCAGTCTGGTAAAAAAACCTAGCCTCTGGAGATGGAGCCAGTAAAATGATTGGTATAAACCCATAAATATCTCAGATTTTTTAGGACTTTTTCCCCAATTTCCCATGGATATTTCCTTGCAATCCCAAAGAATCAAAGTATAAAATTCGCAACTGACTGCAATTTCCATTGAAATTGTCACAATATTTTTCTTGATTGTGTCAACACTGCCAAGATTTCCGATATGCGCAGGAATAATAACACTCAGATTATTTCTATCAATCAAGATCCTTCTCAGGCTCGCTAGATTACCCAATTCATAAGGAATAAAACCAGAAGGTTTTTGAGATTACCCAGTTTCAGAGGACTAAAACCAGAAATATGGTTATTGCTGAAATTCAGAATGGTAAGAATGATGTAGTTCTAGACATCCCTAGCGAATAAAGGCATGAAAAAATTGATGGCGATGAGTTCTCCAACGGAAAAATGATGTTCCCTTTGTGCAGAGATACCACATGATGTCCAAATGCATGCTTCTCCAATGCTGATAAAAAATTCAAGGGTTATATTTCACCAAGAACTTATTGGGCAAACAATGAGTTAATGAAAATCATGCTTTGATTTCCAATTTTTCAGGCTTTTACCCTTCAATAAGAGAAGAGTATAGTTGCCTGGATTGTGTCAACACTGCCAAGATTTCTGATAGGCACAGGAATAATAACACTCAGATCATTTCTATCTATCAAGAGTGTAATCAGGCTTGCGATATTACCTAGTTCATAAGGAATAAAACTAGTAGGTTTTCGAGATTACCTAGCATTCACTAGAAAATGTACCTGAAGCAGACTGAATTCCTTCCATCAACTAGCGAATTTAAAAGGAAACTGAGATATTCTAATTTGGGAACTAACCCTCAACTGAAAACGCAAAACTAGAACCAAAATTGTATCTACTGCAACCCAAAGAAGGGAGGAACTGCCATTAAATACTATAACAATGCGGGCAAGGGCACACTAGTCTATTAATTCCATTAGAGGCTGAAGTGGTACCTGACGGTTCAACATTTCATGGAAGGTGGATCTGGTTGCATAGCTTGAACCGGCAATGGCTATGGAGAAAATGGAGGAAAGTAGCACGGATCCCAACCAGACCCACTTGCACATTAATTTCTCTATTGTAAACCATGCAAAACATTAAAATCACATGCCAGACAGACTTGCAATAGCTAGGTATCACTACGGGCTAGGTGTCACTACCAGAAGAGAAATTTCGACTAAAATAAAAAGTGACCTCATTCAAAGGAAAAGGTTTATCGACCTAAAAAAAAGTTCAGCTGAAAAACTTGTTCGGTCAAAAAACTAGTTCAGCCGAAAAAGGTTTTTCCGTTGAAAAACTTAGTCGCCAAGATTTTTCCCCACCAGCCAAAAATTCGTTGCACATTTGTCATTAATTTAAATAGCCAAAATTTAAATTTAATTTTTTAGCGAAAAGAAAACTAGTTCACCCGAAAAATATTAAATAGTTCGGTCAAAAAAATGTTTAGTTTGGCCAAAAAAGTACAATTATTATGTTTTCGTGATAAATTTTCATAAAAGTGTAATTCAATTGTTGGATGAACACTAATTTCAACCAACCCCACAGACAATATTAAATGCAGGAGATGTCTCAGAGTTTCTCAAGAGATCATCTAGCTTCTTGAAGAAACTATCTACACCGACAACAAGTATCGAGAAGCGTCTTCTCTGTGTATATATATATATGTTTCTTGTAATACAAAATCAACAAGTTATTGGGTTCTGTTGCGTTCTCTTTCATGGTATCAGAGCTCCTTCATTGGAGTCTTCTGTTTTTGTTGTGGTATCGGAGTCGATGGTTTCGGCTTGGTGTTTGCAGTGTTGAGAATGCAGCAAGATGATGGAGCTTAGTGAAATGAAGTCGCCTTCACTAAGTGGGCCCGCAGGCAAATTCTGGCGCAAAGTCTATTTTTAGACTATGTCTATTTTTAGACATACGGAGCATAATTTGAGAATTCTACTTGGAGATTCTTGGAGTATGCGACATGTCGGTAAAAATAGATGAGACCCTAATTTTTAGGACCCAGGCTATTTTTAGACTGATCTCCTAAAAATATGGAAGTCAAATATTATTTACCCTTAATAATATTTTGACTATAAACAGCAATTTACTCTCTTGGCGCACTTCAGTTTGAGTCATGGAGGTGACTCATGCAACTGACACAAGGAATCACGTGGTTCCTAGGGTTTGATGGCATCTTGCATAGTTGGCTTCAGTTAGACTTCAGTGGCAGGAGTTTTGGAGGAGTTAACGGGACAAGTAGTGGAGTTGTGTTCTGTTTGTTTTAGTTGAACTAGTTGGGATTAGTTAAACTAACTAATCAACTAGATATGATTGGAGTAAATTAAATAATATTTAATTTACTAAATATTAACTCATTAGTCAACTCAAGAACACTTCAGTTCACTACAGTGCATGATCAGTTCAGTGAAGACCGGTGAAAGAGATAGATGAAAGGGTAGAGTTAGCTATCAGTTGTAACTATACTGTTGCTATTTGCAACACATAGATAGGTGGAGTAAGCTATGAGTATTGCAAAGTCAAGGCTGGTGGTTTATCTATATAAGGAGGCCATCACCTAGCATTAAAATACGCAATAGAGGCTGGCTATCAAGTGGCTAAGGATTGGAGCAAGTGATTTGCTAGATCTAGCTTGATAGTGTGTAGCATGGGAGGTAGTGCATTGAGAGCTTGTGAAGAGTTTTGTACTATGATTGTTACATCGTTCTCCATTATAATATACACAATATTCTTGAGGTTTTCGACTATAACCTCATACATCTTGCAAGTTAATGTATGATTGATTTGATGTGCGATTGCTTCTATATTATTAGCATGTGACAATTAATTGTAGAAGAGGGTTATGTGTTATGCATGCGATTCGAAATTGATGTGTAGTCGGGTTAATCTTCATTGAATAAGTGATTTATTCAGCTAATTTCTTCATGGTATCGGAGAGCGAGATTAATTGTTGAAGTCTATTACGGTGATTGCAAACTTATTTCTCGGACGAAGTCTGCATGCGGGCGGGGTAGCCTCGGAATATTCATCCTTCTTTGTAAGGTGAAAAGGTCTGGTGAATGCCCTTTGCGGTGAAATCACAGATTGAAGTAAATTGTTTCTAGATCGGAAGCGATAGAGCTTTGAGTTTGGAATTCGAATTTTGCGAAGGTTGTTCTTCTTGGTGCCGGTGTTGAAAGATGTCTTCTTTCAATGGTTTGCGATCGAATATAACGGAAAGGCAGTTCGAACTATGTTGGAAGGATCGAATCGACCGGTGTTGAAAGACAATGGTACGGGAGTTTCGTGGATGCGGATGTCCCAAAACGCGATGCCGGCTTTGGTGATGCATGGCAAAAGAAGATCGCGAAATGTCGAAGGATCTGTTGGAGGGCGTCGAGATCATATTGTATCCCGGCCTTCATGGGCGAGCTACTCCATATTTAATGTGGAAAACGCGGATTATTCGAGTAAGAGTGACCAAAGGCGAAAACAAGAGATAAGCTCGGAGACATCGAGATGGAGAAAGGGCGACGGCATACGCCAAATACCTCACGAAGTTCACTTTCGGTGCGAGAGATGAGGCCCTTTTGGGAAGTGTGGGGGTGAGCATCAAAGTTTCCTTGATTGCATGCTTAGTTTCAAGTATCTTGGGATCGAACAATAGTTCTTGGACAGCGGTGCGTCATTTCATATGACGGGAGGTCGAGTTGTTCTCGGATACGGAATGAGACCCCAGGTATGCACATCGAGATGGGCGATGACGGTAGATACGGTGCGAGTATCGGTACCGTATCCTTTAGAGGAAGTCTGGTAAACCCTTTGTACTAAAGGATGTCATGCATGTACCTGGATTGAAGAAGAACACGATTTCGATAGCGATGTTGGAGGATAAGGGTTATGATGTAGTCTTCGGCGAAGGAAAAGCTTTCCTGCGCGATGGAGCCTCTTTGAACCGGAAGATAGGGGTTCGAACTCGGGGCTTATCGGTTGCGAGTGAATGAGCTGTGACTATGGCATGCAAGGGGCCCGGAGATGTGGTGAGCGGATGATGGGGGCGAACTATGGCACGAGAGATTAGGCCATCTTCACCATGTGGAGCTTTGAAGATTACACGACGATTTCTATTGGACTTCCTAAGGGCACCCTTGCGCGGTCGGATCGGTGCAAGGGTGTACTTTAGGGAAGTATGTGAAAGCCACCTTTCACGAGAAGGATCGTCGCGCCACGACGATCCTTGAGAAGGTTCACACGGACGTGTGTGGTCCTTTCTCTGGGTAGCCGGCCCGGCCAAAGCACGGGTATTATGTATGATCTTTGTTGATGATTTCTCCTCAATCTTTGGATCTTCTTCATGCGAAGAAGAGCGATACATTCGCGAAGTGCATCGAGTTTAAAAACTAGCCGGAGTCGAGAAGAGTCGGGGAAGAAGGTGATTGCTCTAAGGAGTGATAACGGTGGTGAATTCATCTTGGCTCGGGTCAAGGGTTAACGACGCGAAGGGATTCGGAGAAGAGCTCATCGCACCCCACCCAACCTTGCGAACGGGGTGGGCGGGCGGAAGAACGAACGATCGTGGGTCTTGCCGGGGCGATGTTTCGTGAGGGGCCTACCCCTTCGCGGCGGTGAGGCATGCAATACGGCGGTGTATGTGCGAACCGTTGTCCTCACAAGGTTCTTGGCATAGGTACACCGAGCTTATTCGGCAAGAGACGTGTTTTACATTTGCGGATTTTGGGATCTCATCTGCATGCATGTGACGAAGGATGCAAGAAGGAAAATTTGGATCAATGCCCAGAGGTGGAATATTTAATGAGGTACAACTGATACCTCATAACTATCGAGTGTATGTGCCAGGCCCGGTCGCAAGGCCCACATTGTGCGACGGGATATAAAATTCCGGGAGAGAAAGGCCGTACGGTAGTTCGCTTGAGAGGGAGCTACACTTTCATGCGGATGAGGAGGTGTTAGTTCTAAGGAGGGAGCTACCGGATGTGGATCGGCCACAAGAGGAGGTTCAGGAGGTGGAAGAAACCACCCGGGCGAGCGCCAACCGCGAGAGGCGCATGCGCACTACGAGAAGGCGAGCGACGCTCGGGATGCGAAGGTTGTAGGACCACCTACGACGGCGCAGGCAAAGAGCAGATGCCGGATCGTACAACCCAGATACATGGCTCTTGTGAGTCAATGTGTTGTGACGGAGCCATCCTCTTTGAGGAAAGTTTGTGGAGGAACCCGCATGGGTTGATGCCATGATCGAAAGAATATGATTCGATCATCGAGAACGATGCATGGGAGATTGTCCAAGACCGGTTGGGAAATCGGTTGTAGGTTCGCGATGGATCTACAAAGTGAAGCGAGCGGCGAGCCCGACGGGGTGTGGAGAAGTACAAGGCGGGGTCGCGCGTGGCTTCTCACGGATCGAGGGGTCCGACTATGAGGAGACTTTTGCACAGCTCGCCGGGTACTCTTCCATACGGACGATCCTTGCTCTCTCGGCGCGGATGGGGTGGCACATTCATCAGATGGATGTGAAGGCCGTTCCTCAATGGAGTTGACAGCGGGGAAGAAGTGTACATAAAGGCAACTGAAGGTTGGGGATCTTCGACGGTGAGTCGCCGCTTGGAAAGCTCAAGGAAATATTGTATGGGCTGAAGCGAGCACCTCGTGCTTGGTACACTCGGATAGACGACTACTTCAGGAGCCGTTCTGGGTGAGCGGACCCAAACGTGCAGTTGTGGTGGAGGGCGTGACGATCATCGTCTTGTATGTAGATGATCGGTTGCAGCCAGCGATGAGCGAGTTGATACTTTCATGCAAGGAGGATCTTGCACAAGTTCAAGAGATGAAGGACACAGGCATCCTTCATTGTTCCTGGGATTGGAGATTTGGCGGCGTAGTGGAGAATTTGTTTGTTTCTCGGGCAAGTATGCCGAGGAGATTAAGGAGAGAGTTCAGCATGCAAGGCTGCAAGCACAGTGATGCCCCCTCTTCACGGAGGATGGAGGAAGGGAGATGCTACTTTGGAGGAGGTAGTGGATGCCCACTTTGTCACAACGACGGTTAATTTGGGGTCGTTGATGTGCTCCTGGTCAATGCTCGACCCGATATATGCTGTCTGCGATTAACCGGCTTTCGCAAGCTGGTTAAGCCCTGGCTCCTTTTTGGAGGCGGGCAAGCATGTGTTGCGCTATCGAGCACATCGGGATATGGTCTGTGAATGCAGACGAGGGAGGATGGAGTAGAGCTTTGCGGTTTCAACGTGCGGGTGGGCGGGGGAGCCGACGGTCGGAACGACGCACGGAGGAGTTTTCGACATTGGGTCGACGGCGGTTCTGAGCACGGCGGGAAAGCGAGGAAGTCCGTGGCACTCGGTTCGGCGAGAGGCCGAGTACATGGCGACAAGTTTGGGCATGCGAGGCTATTTTGGATGAGAAGATCCTCGCGAGGTTTGTTCGGAGTTGCATTTGGAGCCTACGATGATCTACGCGGTAACCGGGCGCATTAAGCTCTCGGCTAATCCAGTGTTCATGATAGGTCCAAACATATCGACCCTTCGAAGGATGCCATCACATCGAGAGATTGTGTGTGGAGGATCATGATGCTTTCCGCAGCATTTCCCACGGAGGATGGGATCTTGAGCATCACGGCCAGAGGCGCTCACCGGGGAGCAAGTTCGAGGATTCCACGAGAGCGAGGATAGGGATTGAGATAATCCTTATCTTGCGCGAGAGGGAAAGTGTTGAGAGTACGACGAGATGATGGAGCTTGGTAAATGAAGTCGCCTTCCTTCAGTGGGCCCGCGAACAGGAGAATTCGCGCAAGTCTGTACAGACTATGCATTTTTAGACATACGGGCATAATTTGAGAATTCTACTTGGAGATTCTTGATGGATGCGACATGTCGGTAAAAATAGTGAGACCCTATTTTTAGGACCCCAGACTGTTTAGGCTTGATCTCTAAAAATATGGAATATGTTGTTACCCTTAATAATATTTTGACTATAAACGACGATTTACTCTCTTGGCGCACTTTCGAGTTTGAGTCATGGAGGTGGCTCGCCACAGCGACACAAGGAATCACGTGGTTCCTAGGGTTTGATGGCTCTTGCATGGTTTACTTGATTGAAGCTTCGGTGGCGAAGTTTTGGAGGAGTTAACGGGACAAATAGTGGAGTTGTGTTCTGTTTGTTTTGGTTGAACTAGTTGAGATTAGTTAACTAGCTAATCAATTAGATAGTGGGAAGTAAATTTAAATAATATTTAATTTACTAGTATTAACTCATTAGTCAATAAAGGGCTGTCGATTCACTACGGTACATGATCGGATTCGGTGAAGACCGGTAAAGAGATAGATGAAGGGTAGAGTTAGCTATCGGTTGTAACTATCTGTTGCTATTTGCAACACATAGATAGGTGGAGTAAGCTATGAGTATTGCAAAGTCAAGGCTGGTGGTTTATCTATATAGGGAGGCCATCACTAGCATTAAAATACGCAATAGAAGTGGCTATCAAGTGGCTAAGGATTGGAGCAAGTAGTTGCTAGATCTAGCTTGATAGTGTGTAGCATGGGAAGACAGTGCATGAGAGCTTGTGAAGAGTTTTTGTACTATGATTGTTACATGGAATTTTCTAGGTATTATAATATACACAATGTTGCGGGAGGTTTTCGGCTGCTAAGCTTTCCCCATGCGAGTTAATGTGTGATTGATTTGATGTGCGATTGCTTCTATATTATTTCCGCATGTGATTAATTGTGAAGAGGTTATGTGTTATGCATGCAATTAGAATTGATGTATGATGGGTTAATCTTCATTGAATAAGTGATTTATTTGACTAATTTCTACATGCGGTGAGTGCTGAAATGAAAGTGTGCATCGAGTTGTGTGTTGTGGTGAGACTATTGTGTCATTAGGGAATTTTGAGGTCTAAAATGGGCCTCATAAGAAAAATGTACAACAAAAATAAACTTTATAACAACCAATAGGATTCAAGACCATTTAGTGTCATCCATAATGGATAGTTCTCATTTGGAGTAAAAAGTAAAAATATTAAAAAATAATAAAATAATAAAAACTACTTTTTTCAACTATTATTTTAAACTTATCTGCAAAAATTTTACTCCAAATTTCGAGCGGGAGTACTCGTTGGATGCGAAATTTAATTCCTCATCAAGGAGTACCCATGTTGCATACTTTCGATGAACTCTTCTACATGAAAAATGAGAAATGCATAAAAAACATGATTGTAATCACGTTTTTATGTATTTTACTGCGTTTTCGTCAGTGGGACCCATCGAAGGGTATGCAACATGGAGTACTCACTGGATGAGAATTAAATTCCGGATCCAACGAGTACTCTCGCTTCCGAAAATTTGAGCTCTGGGAGATAAGTTGAAAATGAATTGAAAAAAGTAGTTTTTTCATTTTTCCCTCTAAAATTTGATGATGTCATCAAATCTTGTTAGATTTTTTTCCACACAATATTTTATAATTTCCTTAGAAGACCCATTTGAGCCTCAGGTCCCTAATGAAGTTGTGCTTGGTCGAGTTGAAAAATACGAGCAAGGGCTATTGAGCCATTTTGTCGTGTGAGGACATAAATAGTCTGAAAGCACATTGACCGCATTGTTGTCGTTGTTGGGGGTTGTATGAGGGCGGTGGTCGTTGAGGTGAGAATTTGAGGCTTGAAACAATTTATTTATGAGGAGATTCTTGAACTTTCTTTTGAAGTATATTACGATAAGTTGTGTGCATTTGATGTGAAGAGGCATAAAGTGTGCGTTGAAGCCCCGACTGTGGAGTTGCGCGTGAGAGGTAAAACCACTGCTGTGTGAGCTGATTTGATTGTTTGGAAAAGGGCATATGTTGTGTTTAGAGAAAGTCATAAAATTAGTTCACGACGCATTGTGCATAGTTACGGAGGCATTGTAGCTGCTTGCAAGTGAAGGATTTGGAAGACCTCAAAGAGATTTCCGAGTTTTTGAGGAACTTAGACGAGCGAGAAGAGCTTCACGAAGAATCGTCCGGTGTAGGTGGTGTTACTACGACGAATTCATACTAGCGTTGAGGTCACTGCTAAGCTTGTGATTATGTTGCTTGTGGAAGTGATGCACAGGCTCGTGGAATGATCCTTTCAATTATGTGTGTGGTTTGAATATTCCAACAAAATTAGTTCATACCGGAAAAGTACATTGTGAGCCATTGCAAAGATTAAGCCCTACGATTTGAATTTTCTTTAAAGGCATTATACGGTTCTTTATATACGGTGAGAGTGTATTTAAATGCTCTTTTATATCCGGTGAGTATTTTAAATGCTCTTTTCTTTTCTAGCGACGTTGCATGAAGAGAAATGAAGGAGGGCGATTCAAATAAGGAAATAAATAGAGTTACACAATGGCATTAAAGTTGTGAGAGTAGCACCTTGCATAAAAATGTTTCGACTTTTGAGTGTTTTTTTTAAAAAGTGGGTTTATTAAAAAATAAATATTATATATAATGGATTTGTACAATGAATGCCTCATGAAAATCTGAAAATATGGAAAGGTGTGATTGTTGTTTAGGCTACTAGCCCTATATTTGTAATAAGTTTGGTGCCAAATATTTCTTTGGAAATTTTGTTTGGTATGAAAGATTAAGGTGTGTTGCATAGTAAAAATTTGCTAAAGATTTGGTTGTATGTGGTAAAACAATGGGTCGGTAGAAAATACTCGAGGAATTTAAAGAAGAACACAAAAATATTGGAGAAAGGATCAAAAAGTAAAGAAGTTGCGGAAGAATATGCATTGTTGCGGGATATGGAATCAATGCATAATGGATACATAAATCCCAATACAGTTGGAGTTTGGATCGGCATAAAGAATTTGAAGATTTTGAAGGCGATTCAATATTTTGAAAAGATTAATGCAGTGCTTCCATCATTCTCGGGTTAAAAATTTTGAACTTTGGGCTATTAAAATGGAAGGATTACTAGATTGATGGGTGTAAATTTAATTCGAATACTTCTATAAATCCCCCGGATAAGAACGGCGTGCAATAGCATTGTTTCTCATTATATCGGCTCTAGATGAAAACATCGTGTCAAAAAATTTAAATGAATTTGGTGAGGTATTTGATCCAAAAATGTTTTGGCATATTCTTGAAATGAAGTATGGCATGAAGTGGAGTCGAGAAGAGGCAATTGATGAAATTGTTGTTAAAAATAGTGATTGTGTTGAAAGCATTCTTGTAGAAATTATATAACGTATGTGTTATATATACAGATTCTCTGATCACACACTATTTTAACTTCATGCACAATCTGGAGAATCTATTCCACTATTGATCATCACATGTGGAAATTAAATCAATTATGTCACATGAAACCATAAAAATTCACACACATAGCACGGTTGTTTCACGGGAAAGCCTAAAAACCAAAACCCCAGCTATACGTATATAATATATTTCACAGAATCATTAACAATTCTCATACAAAGCAGTCATATCAAGCTGCAAATTTACCAATACAATCGGTACACACTAATCGGGCTCGATCTTGCAAAATCCATGCATCGATCTTTGCCACACCTTTAACTGCCTCTACGCTGAAAATCCTAGCTAAAGAATGGCTCTGAATGAACTCAAATTCGACGAGATTTTCTCACGCAATCCTCATTGGCATCGCCCTTTGAGTGTTGGATGCAATCATTGCATCACTATAGTCACAATGATAATTACACTTTCTCTTTCACCTACCTCTCAACGAGATCTCCTTCAAGCTTGTCATACTATAATTATTGATGTGATGGAGTTGAGTTAATGAGTTATTATTTAGTGAATTAATTAACTAATTAGATTACTATCACTAGTGTATCAATTAGTTAGACTAGATGGCTTGGCTCAGCGAGTCTAGCTGAGTTAAACTAAAAACAACTCCACCAACTACTTCTATAACTCCACCAAAATCTGTCACATGAGTTCTATGAAGTCCTCATGCACGCTCTAGTAAACCCTCGGGAATAGCGTAATTCCTTTTGTCGGGCACAACATTTACATGTTATATTTGAAGTGCTACAGAGAATAAGATAATGTTTAGAGTCCGAATATTATTGGAAGCTAATAATATTCGACACTCTATTTTAGTGGCAATCTAAAAATAGATTCCGCCCAATATGTCTAAAAATAGAGTCATCTCTATTTTCAACTTGACCAACCATCCCACAGAATAGCATCCTGCAACTCTGCAGAATATGATCGACATGTCTCAAAATATATCACATAGTCTAAAAATGAACTTTTGCACCAAAAATAGCCTACGGGCCCACTTGGTAAGCGACTCTTTTGCCTAAACTCATCATCTTGTTGAATCTCAACACTCCCTCTCAACGGGATAGGGATTATACGCCACCCCGATCTGTCTCTATGATCCAATTTGCTCGTGGTGAGTGCCTTCGTCGGAATATACGCATCTTTGATCCTCTTTGTAGGAATCTAAGATAGTAACATGATATTACACTATAATCTACGATATGATGATACCGGATGTCAATATCCAAAATAATCAAACCAACTAGGATCTTCCTCATCCATATAGCCTCGCATACGACCAAACTTGTTGCCATGTACTCGGCCTCATTGACAGGTACCTGGATCTATGTTTCCTATTGTACCAAGAAAGCTGTTGTAGACTCGTCTGAATATCCCTCGGATGCTCTTTCTATCGTTGGGCTCCCTGCAATCGCATCGTAAACCCATACGACAACTCATGTTATCCTATACCACAATCCATATCCGTGTGCCTGAGATATCTCGGGACATGCTTGCCTTCCAAAGAGCTTGGTAAACCAGCAAACTGTGAAAGGCGAGGTTAACGAGCGTAGCATATGTCGATCGTGTATTGAATAGATACATGAGCGAACCAACCAACTTTCGATAAACGATGGCATCCACCACAACTGCTGATGTAACATCCTCTTTCACTCCAACCACCGGAAAAGAGGAGTGTTGATAGGCTTGCGACCTTGCATGTTAGACTTCTCTGTATCTCTCGGGCATACTTGCCTTGAGAGACCTTGAGGAAATATTCCACCCTTCCGTTGCCAAAAATTTTAAATCCCGGAGGTAATGAAGAGCCCAATTCCCTTCATCTCAAACTCCTTTATAGTTGCCTTGCATGAGTGTATCAATAGTTCATCACCTTTTAGTATTAAATCATCTACATAAAAGTACAATGATCGACAACGTACCCTCCACCACAATCTAGTATAGGTTTGGATCCGCCTCACCCTTGGCGAAACCAAGTCCGGTGAAATAAGCATCTATCCGTGTGTACCAAACTGCAAGTGCTTGTTTCGGCCATACAATCTTTCTTTTGGGCACACATGCGAATCGGCTGGCAGATATTTCGAATCCTTCATTGCTCTATGTACACCACTCAACTCAATGATTGGTTGAGAACACATTCTTCATCTGTACGATGAATGTGCCAGCCATTTCTTGAGAGAGCAAGGATGGTCCGTATGGAAGAATACCTTGCGGCAATTTAAAGGTTTCTTCATAGTCAATCCCTCGGTCTGTGAGAAACTGAGAAACAAATATTGCCTTGTACTTCTTGATGTACATCGGCCGCATCTTTCTTCACTTTGTAGATCCATCTCGAACCTGTAAGTTTATCGGCCTTGGGACAATCTCCCATGCAACGACATTAATCGAATCATACTCTTCCACCATGGCATCTACCCATGCGGGATCCTCATAAAGCTTCCTCGAAAGATGGTTCTATCATGATACACTTATCGCCGAGCCATTTATCGATAAATTAGTCGAGGTATTTCTCTTGTACGCAGATGTAGGTGCTCCTACATTCTACGGCTACATCAAGGTCGATCAACAACCACCATCGTATGCTTCCGCCCTCTCCCCGATGTTTGGCGCGCATGAGTGGTTTTCTTCCATAGAACCTCCTCTTGTGGCTAATCCATCCGGAGGCTCATATTTAGGAACAATTGTCCCTCCTTCATGCAAGTGTAGCTCCATCTCCAGCGACCAACTTCATGGCTTTCTCCTCATGAAATTTTATATCCCATCGCACGACGAGTCACCGGCCATGCGGAAAATACACACAATAATTATGGGGTGTTTACGTATTGCCCCACAAATATCCCAACCTCTGCGGTCGGCTCTGACTTCTTCTGGTATCCTTCGTCACATGAATGTAAATAGGTGAGCCAAAAATCTTCAAATGAGAAATATTAGGCTTTTTACCGAGAAAACGCCTCTTCGAAGTACTCATACCAAGTACTCTGTAGAGGACAACGGTTTTGCACATAAACCACGGTGTTGCATGCTTCAGCCCACAAGTGTATGGGAGGAAGGCCCTAATCGTGCAGCATCACCCGGTCTGACACCACGATGCTTTCTGAGGCTAACTCTCTCCGCGACCCCATTCGTAGCCAGGTTGTGAAACATGAGCTCTCTTGAGTCATCTACGCTACAAAAGTATTTAAAGTCCTTGAGAGGAATGGTCCTACCATTATCGCTCTAAGAAGCTTTCTACTGCTTCACGACTCTTTCTCAGCAGAGTGCCTTGAACTCACATAACTTTGAGTATGTCTCGCTCTTCTTCTGTGAAGAAGATCCAGTACTTACGAGAAAAGTCATCAACAAATATCACATAATACCTATGCTTTGCGCCAAGCCTACTAAAGAAGGTCCACACATGTCTCTGTGAATTCTCTAAAGGATCGTTGTGGCATGAATATCCCCTTCTCATGAAAAGTGGTCTTCACAAATTAAAGTACATCCTCCCACTAATGCGGCGGCTATGATGTACCCTTAGGAAGCAGGTAAAAATCTCTTGCAAAATTTTCAAAGTGCCATGTTAGAAAGTGGCCCAATATTTTGTGCCAAAATTAGCCTCATCTGGCTCACCACTCCTTCTACTACATGCCATTGTTGCGTATCTACCAGGTGATAAAGGTTCTGCTCGAACCCTATCACCAGGGTTTCACTAGTTGCTGCTGCCTTGGAAAGCCTTTCCTTCACTAAAGACAGCATCACTAACCACTTGTCTTCCAACATTGCCACGAATGAGTTCTTCTTCAATCTGGAACATGCATGCATGCTTCAATACCAGAAGGTTACGAGTCTCTCAAAGGAAATGGTCCCGATACTAGTACCTTGTGTATCTGCAATATCACACCCATCTGCGTGTATACTCAAGATCCTTCTCATCCGGATCAACGAAGCAAATATTTGTCTTCGGTCCTTATGGGGAAAACGCACACTATCAAAGAAACACAACGTTATACCGCAGAGCCAAGCATGCGATCGGCAAATCAACTCAGGCGGCCACAATAGGCTAAAGGCCTCTCCGGTTATGATCCCATTTCTTATTTTTGCTTCTTCGTGGACATTAGTGGTGTAATGTCTGATGTTGGTAATGATGAAAGCACTTCACCTTAGACAAGTCCTACTTCTTTCCTTCGCACCGGATTGAGAAGGATTTTCTTTTCCCCTTCCCTTTCTTTGTGACCATAGCGCAATTTTCTTCCTTCATTCGATGAAGATCCATCCGATGCTTTTAGCCTCATCTCCTCCTACTGAATGCAGTTGAAGAGTAAAACTCCATCCTGCGGCGGTTCTAGACCAGTGAAACAAAGTCTGTTGCAGCTATGCCAACGCTTGCGGAGCCCAGGAGGCCAAACTCACCAAGTCTCTTCATCTCTGTTAACTACACAGCCACGACCTATGCTGTAGCTGGAAAGAGCTTAGTATAGGATACCTTGGGTATCTTGTCGCCTTTTCTCCATTTTTATTTTTCTCTAAAAAACTTGTTGTCTTTAAAAAAAAAAACAAACTTAACTAGTCACTTCTACTTTTGGAACAATTCATCAAGCTCCATGGAATGGGTATTAAACTGCAGAAGGTAGGACCTCATGATCATCCTTTACCAGCAGAATCCTTAGACATTTTGTTTGTGTTCTTTGCCATGAAATCATTAGAATGATTTATTCTTCGACGGATTTTGATTCACCATCTAACTGGAACTCCTTCTGGCAGTATCATCCAGGCGCAGCCCCTCCATCCCTATCCTTCCGTGAAATAATTTGTTTGCTGTGAGGGCATATTCAATCATAATCATTGAAGACATTTACAAGTGAGGTATGCTCTTTCATTTCTGGAAAACCGTATGAATTCAATTCTTGACACAAAACTCAAATATATCATTACAATCACACTCACAGTCAATATCTCTACGTGCATGTGTAAGATTATATAACCTGTTGTATATCCAGATTATAAGATCACCTGTTTTAACTTCATGCCACAATACGGTCTATTCCCCTTATTGATCATCACGTAAAATTAAATCAATTGCAATGCACACATGAAGAAACCATAAAAGATTTTATAAGTAACACGGCTATTTAATGAAATCGACTAAAAGCAACTATCTTTGTATATAATATGTCACTTAAAAGATCATTTAACAATCCTCATACAAAGCTGATCATATCAAGCTCTCAGTACAATACAATCGCTACACACTAATCAGGCCCGATCTTGCAAATCCATGCACCGATCTTTGCCACCTACTAGTTTGCCTCTATTGTGAAATCCATGCTGAAGAATGGCTCTAAATGAACTTGAATTCAGCCAGCCTTTCTCATGCAATCCTCATTGGCATCTCCACTGAGTGTTGGATGCAATCAATGCATCACTATAGTCACAACTGATAGTCACACTTGCTCTTTCACCTACCTCTCCAATGGTCTCCACCGAAACTGTCCATGCACTATAGTTAACTAATATATTCTTCAGTAGATTAATGAGTTATTATTTAGTGAATTAATTAACTAATTAATTCACACCACTCTCACTAGTGTATCAATCAGTTAGACTAGATACAACTAGCTCAACTAAGTCTAACTGAGTTAAACTAAATACAACTCCACCAACTACTTCTATAACTCCACCAAACTCTGTCACATGAGTTCTAACTGAAGTCCTCATGTATTAGCTCCAGTAAACCCTCAGGAATAGCGTAATTCCTTCTGTCAGCTGTTGTGCCACATCTGTGGACTTAACTGAAGTGCTCTGAAATAATAAGATAATGTTTAGAGTCCAAATATTATTAAGAGCTAATAATATTTGACATATCTATTTTTAGACTGGCAATCTAAAAATAGATTCCGCCCAATATGTCTAAAAATAGAAGTCCATCTATTTTTCCAACTTTACCAACCATCCACAAATAGCATCCTACAACTCATAGAATATGATTGACATCTCTAAAAATAGATATAGTCTAAAAATAGACTTTGCGCCAAAAATAGCCTGTGGGCCCACTTAGTGAAGGCGACTCTTTTCACTAAGCTCATCATCTTGTTGAATCTCAACAATCCTAACTGGGATCAAGACTGAAAGTATGTCTGTAGCTAACAATAGAGTAGCATGTGATAGTTACGGAACTCCCTGTGATGCAAAAACCTGTGAAGTCAAATTTGATGAGAATTATATATCTCATGAAAACTGGTTAAGTTTGATGCATGAAAATAAACTCATTGATGAGTTGTTGTTTGGTGACAAGATATGCCTATCTCCATGCACAAATTAAATGCAGGATGACATGACAACAAAGTTGATTAAATAGGTTGAAGACATGAATCAACCAACTATGAAAGATGAATATCTACAAAATGATGTAGATATTACAGATAGCAAAATTGTGGAGGATTCAATAGCATCTCATGAAGCTATAGAGAACTCAATAGTAGTTGATGAAGTTGTGAAAGACTCAATAATAGTTGATGAACTAAAGAAAGTTAATAACCCCTTTAAAGAAGAGTGTGCAGATATTGACAGTGAGGAAAAGGCAATAAAACTTGAAGAAATGGAAAGCATTGAGGACAAGTGTAAATCCCGAAAACCTCCGAAAATGGTGAATGGAAAGAATGTTAGCCTACAATCAAGAAAGGAGAAACTTCACCAATATCTAATGGCGAGAAAGGTGAAGATTAAACTGCGTCTGCAAATAAACAAGTATGGACCATTTAGAAAGAAGACAAAAATGAAAGCCTTGTTGTCATGTACTATTGTAAGCCTAGCTAAGACTTAGACCAACAGGCATGTCAATTAAGAGTATTTTTGTATGTATTGAGTTATAGTGTATTTTGTGTGTCTGTATATGGTTGAAAATAAGGGGGAGTGTTGGACGAACAGTAATTTCAACCAACCCCACTGATAAGATTAAATGCAGGAGACGTCTCAGAGTTTCTCGAGAGATCATCTCGCTTCTTGAAGAAGCTATCTCCGCCGACAACAAGTATCGAGAAGCTTCTTCTCTATATATATATATTTGTTTCTTGTAATACAAAATAAACAATTTACTGGGTTCTGCTGCGTTCTCTTTCATCAATTTCACATTTTCACCCCTAAACAACTTTCTAGAGATGTGTGTCCATATCAATTCAAGACCTAAAATTTTTGATCTCGCCTATGGAATTCATGTGAGGTGTTTTATCACATTTTGTACTTGATCAATGTAGCAAATTGTGGGTCCTCGTAATTTGAGACACCTTTTGTTTGTAATCTCTTTTATAATATCTCATGTTTGATGAATTTTCCTTCTAATACAATTATGGCTCATCATGAAGGAACCAAACTTCTTATACCCAATGCTTATTATTTGTTTTCTAGCTAGAGATCTTGCTTCCTTTAAAGTTCTATTTTTTTGTGATTTTAGTTGTTCCAACTATAGTCAGTGCTTCCTTGCTTTTTTCAAATGAAATTGTAGCTAAACCTGCACAAGTTGGATATAGCTAGAAAAAAATGAACAAAATAAATAAGAAAAGAAGAATGAAATTTGATAAAGAAAAACAAATATAGTAGTGATTAGAGTAGTGAATCTAGAGAGATGTGAACATGCACCAAAGAAAAGTGGCACCTAGTCCTAGTTAACTAGCCATGCAGTCATGCAAGTGGAAATGCAAGTGGATATTAGTAAAACACATGCATGAAATTGTGGATTTCCCTCTCGATGATAATAATGAGATTGCCATACATGACTCAACTTACTGAAGTACAATTAAAATTATAGTGTCAAGCTATGGGCGTCCAAGTTAGAAGAGTGGTGACTTGGGAGAAAGAATGGAAAATGGTCCAACTACTTACTATGGCTTCACTACACATGTGGTTAGAGTCACTATTGTTTAAATTAACTCGATTCAAACCTTTTTTTACCTATCACTCTTGAGGTTTCAAAAATTTTACACTAAAATCAAACTGATTGAACTTATCTATTTATAACCAGTGGTATTAAGTTAATTGTTTATACTCCAAAAAAAAATATAAATATATAGATTCAAATTCTTTATTCGCAATCAAATTCATTCTAAAAACAAGAAACGCTCCGTAGAATGTTAAATTCTAGGGTTGGACAAGATGCTCTTCCATGTAAGTAACATTAACTCTGAAATGACTTGTAGAATGTTAAATTCCATGGCTGGATAAGATGCTAAGCCATGCAAGTAACACTAACTCCACCAAAATGTCTGGTCAACGTCGATCATTTTTTACAATGTATTATTGTAATATTATTATATTATAATAATAAAATAATAATAATATTTATTATATTGGGTTTTATAATGTTAGAGCTATATATTAGGGTTTAATATTTTGATATTGGAATGGTAAAAAAGCTATCTAATATTGCATTGTGACAAATATTGTCTCAATACAATAATCAATATGACAATCATTATTACAATGTTACATTACATTGCAATTAATTTAACATCATATTGTTACATTACAAAATTGGGGTTTGGTATTAGGTTTATAATAGTAAGGGTTTTTAATATTGGGTTTATAATATTAAGATTTTTATTGTGTCTATAATTTAAAATATTAGGGTTTATAGTATTAGGGTTAAATATTAAGGTTTATCATCTTAATCTTAGGGTTTATAATATTAATTATGGGGTTTAATAGTATTTCTTTGGGTTTATTATCCTATGGGTTTGTAATACCAATCCTAGAGTTTAATATTATTCCATTGACTTTATAATCCCTTGGGTTTATAACATTAATCCTTTCGGTTTATAATATTAATAATCTCTTGTATTTATAATATTAATCGCTTGGATTTAAATATTAACAATCTCTTGGATTTATAATATTAATCTATTGGGTTTATTAATACATTGGGTCTATAATATTAATATTTTATATTTATAATATTAATAATTCCTTTTGTTTATTAATCCCTTATATTTATACTATTAATCCCTTAAATTTATTATATAATTGATAATATTAATACTATTTTCATATTATTATAATGCAATATTAATTATTATCATAATTTAAATATAATAATAATAATATTTTATAGTATAATAATTATTGTTATAATATAATATTATAATTATATATTTATTAATATCAATTTCAATACTAATATTAAATCCATACTATTTTTTTTTTCTAAGTAAGACTAATTCTATTAATATAACATATGGTACATGGAGTGTTTGGCCTCTGGAATCGCTGAACTAGTCAATTCCAGAGGCATTATAAGTCAAAAAATCAAAATAGTGATTGCCCTAGATGGGGAAACTAGTCAAACCAATCTTACTGCAGCTACCCACATATGGGAAACCAACTTCATACAAAAAATAGTTGAGAACAGTCAAACCAGTCTTACTGCAGCTGCTCATGTAGGGGAAACCAGCTTCACACATGAAATAGTAGAGAATTATGAAAATATTCATGAGAGACTCATCAAGAGATCGAGTCTCTTGTGGAAAAATGCTCAAAAATTTAGTTGCTCAGAATTGGTCCAAAACAGAACGATAGGAAAGAGCTCGGAAAAATGATCCTGTAGACACGAACGACACTGAAAACCGACGTTGTATGAGAAAGTTATTCAGCTTTTAAGTTTGCCAATTTCAGTAAAAAAATGGCCAATTTGACTTTACAAAAATATTTTATTAAAAAGAAAATATTCCACAGAATATTTTGGGAATATTCCACAGAATATTCTGTAGAATATTCCCAAGGCAGCCAATCAAAGGGCGCCACGTGGCCAGCCCGGAGGCCGCCACGTTGCCCCAAGGTCAAACGAAATGGTGTTTCAAAAGTTTTATATGTTCGCGGCAGGGATCCACCCCAGGTCGGGGTGGAGACAAACGGATGGCCCGACCAATGGGCTATACATAGTTCTTGTTAAACATTGGGTGCATTGTTTTATTTAAACGTTACTGTTCGTTTGGGCTGGGCCCGAAAGGGGGCCAGCCCCCTCTACATGTAACCTTGGCATCGGAACCAATGGCTTCAAACATCGGTGGTTAAATGTTGGGTCGTGGTCACATTATATGGCGGAGGGTGCGGAGTTCAACAATGCACCGTTATATCATATGGTTAAACATTAATAAACCCGTGATAAACTCAAGTTTATGCCAGAGCTTCCACCATAAGGGATAAGACACTTATCCATTAGCCCTCAATGAACTGGTGGTATTATGGCAGAGTGCCAAAATTATAGCGCCGACTCCAATTTTATCGGGACTAACTGCAGCTCTCCACATTTGGTGGAACTTTCCTAGCTCTAACTGGACAAAAGTTGTTTTAGTCATAACTCTAGCTAGGGAAGTCCTTTTGAAGCAATTTTTTTTTGGATTTGGGGGTATTGAAGCATTCTGGAGCTGCTGGAATAGGTTGCAGAGCCATCAGGGCACTCTATCAGCGATTTTATCAGCGAATTTTCTTGTGGAGCCACTAGGGCTAGGTGAATGATCAGCTGTTTTGGACTATATTCATTAGTTTGAAGTGAAAGAATAGTCAATTTTTACTGTTTCCAGCACTCTGTTTATGAATTTGCAACTATTTTAGCCTTTTGAGGCTTTCTTCATAGTGTAATACTTAATTTGAGCATTAATAAAAGAGGGAAAAGCCTATTTGGAGGCTTTTGGACCCAGCAGAGGTAGCCCAAGAGAGGGGTGAACTGCTTAAACAAATGCTTACTGTTATGATGTACATTTTTGCTGTTATTTTCCAGAGTTTATTACATTAAACAGTAAATTTTAATAAGTCCACTTTTCACAATGAGACTTATACAGTGATCAAAACTCATTTGTTTCACTTCAAAGCACATTGCTTCCATTGCAGAATACTTGAACTTGCTTATTCACACATAAAATTTGGTTAATGAATACTTTGCAAACATAAAAAAATACTTTCATTGCCAGATCGATTTAGTGTTTACTTTATATTTCTTTAGGCAGAGCCAGTAAGAGGGCCAGAAGCTTCTGGTTTCATCCTTTCTAGTAAAGGTGAAATAACCAGTAAAAGCCCCTACTGTCTATCTCTATATAAGAAATATTTTTTTCACACATTTCAGATCTATAGAAATTTGCTGAATAATAGAGATTATTAGCCACAGAGATTATCCCGATCACACATTATTTGTCTTCATGCATAATACATAACCTTCTCTACAATTGATCATCACATGCGGAAATAAAACAAGCGGTATGCGATCATAAATTCAACACACATATAACGCAGTATGTAATGGGGAAAGCTTATAGCTGAAAACCCCCATCTATCTATATATTATAATGAATGAGAACATGTAACAATACATAGCACAATACTCCTCACAAGTACTCAGTACTATCTCCAAAAGTTACACACAAACTAGCTCAGTTTTGAACAAGTCACAGGTTCAAAACTCCTCCACTGTTTGCCTGCCTCTACTGCGCAATCCAAAAGGATAATGGATGAGATCCAAGTTCAAATCCCACTAGCTCCAACTGTGTAATTCTCATTGGCAATCTCACTCAATGCTTGTGCAAATCTCATGCACAACTATATTCACAACTAATAGCAAACCGGCTCTTTCACCTATCTCTTCCACTGGTCTTCACTGAACTGTCCATGCACTGCTATTAACTGATGTGTTCTTTAGTTGAATTATGAGTTAATAATTAGTGAATTAATTAATAATTAATTCACACCACTCATCTCTAGTGTATTAGCTAGTTAAACTAAATACAACTAGTTCAACTAAGCTAAACCGAACACAACTCCATCAACTGCCTCATCAACTCCACCAAACTCTGCCACATGAGGTCTAACTGAAGTCAACCATGCAATAGCTCAACTAACCCCTAGGAATAGCGTAATTCCTTCTATCAGCTGCATGTGCCACATCCGTAGCTCAAACTGAAGTGCGCCAAGAGGATAAGATAATGTTTATAGTCCAAATATTATTAAGAGCTAATAATATTCGACTGTTATGTTTTTAGCCCGGCAGTCTAAAAATAGATTCCACCCAATGTCTAAAAATAGAGGTCCATCTATTTTTACCAACTCGACCAATCATCCACAAATAGCATCCTGCAACTCGTAGACCATGATCCATATGTCTAAAAATAGACTTTGCGCCAAAAATAGCCTGCGGGCCCACTTAGTGAAGGCGAATTCTTTTCACTAAGCTCCATCATCTTGTTGCATTTTCAACACTCCCTCTCAACAAGATATGGATTATCTGAAACCCCTATCCTGCCTCTGTGGAACTCAAATTTTCTCTTGGTGAGCGCCTTCGTCAAGATGTCAGCATCCTGATCCTCCGTGGGAATGTATGAAAGTAACATGATTCTCCGCTACACACAATCTCTGATATGATGGTACCTGATGTCGATGTGTTTGGACCTATCATGAAATACTGGATTAGCTGAGAGCTTGATCCAGCTCTGGTTATCACAATAAATCATAGTAGGCTCCAAGTGTGACCCGAACAACCCGACCGGGATCTTTCTCATCCATATAGCCTTGCATGCATCCAAACTTGCTGCCATATACTCGGCCTCCGCGGAACTGAGTGCTACGGATCTCTGCTTCCTGCTGTACCAAGAAATTGTTGTCGACCTGATGCTGAAGATCCCTCTAGATGTGCTCTTTCTGTCCATTGGGCTCCCTGCCCAATCTGCATCCGTGAAGCCAAAAAGCCTCACCTCATCCTCCTGTCTGTACCATAGTCCATATCCTGAGGTGCCTCTAAGATAACGCAATACATGCTTGCCTGCCTTCCATAAGAGCTTGGTTGGCTTAACCATAGCTTGTGAAAGTTGGTTAACAGCATAGCATATATCGGGTCGTGTATTGACCAAATACATAAGCGACCCCACCAACTGTCGATAAACAGTGGCGTCCACTACCTCCGTTGAAGTAGCATACTCCTTCCTCCAACCTCCAGGAAGAGGAGTATCAACAGGCCTGCAGCCATGCATGTTGAACTTCTCCAGTATCTCCCAGGCATACTTACCCTGAGAAACAAATAGTCCATCACTGCGCTGCCATATTTCCAATCCCAGGAAATAATGAAGGAGGCCCAAGTCCTTCATCTCAAACTCTCTAGCAAGATCCTCCTTGCATGAAAGTATCGACAACTCATCACCCGTCAAAATCAAATCATCTACATAAAGTACAATGATCAGCAACTTACCCTCCACCACAATCTGGTATAGGTTCGGATCCGCCTCACTCCTGGAGAATCCAAGTCCGGTGAAATAACTGTCTATCCATGTGTACCAAGCACGAGGTGCTTGTTTCAACCCATACAGTGCTCTCTTTAGTCTACACACATGTGAATCACTGTTGAAGATCTCGAAACCTTCGGGCTGCTCTATGTACACCTCCTCCTCAATGACTCCGTTGAGGAATGCAGTCTTCACATCCATCTGATGGATGTGCCACCCCATCTGCGCTGAGAGAGCAAGAATCGTCCGTATGGAAGAATACTCAGGACAGAAAAGGTCTCCCCATAATCTTTCCTCTATCTCCGTGGGAGGCCCCAGCCTCGCAATCTTGCATTTTGTACTTCTCCACACTCCCGTCAGCCGCCTGCTTCACCTTGTAGATCCATCGCGAACCTACAACTGATTTCCCAACCGGTCTTGGGACAATCTCCCATGTACTGTTCCTGATGATCGAATCATATTCTTCGATCATGGCATCAACCCATGCGGGTTCCTCCACAGCTTCCTCAAAAGAGGATGGCTCTGTCACGATACCCTTTCACAAGAGCGGCGGTATCCAAGAAAATCTCGTCTCTGGGTGACCGGTACCTATGTCCGTTGTAGGTGGTCCTACAACCTTCTCTGCATCTCGAGCCAGTCGCTCAGCTTCTGTAGTGCACTTGCGCCCTCTGATGGTTGGCGCTGCATGAGTGGTCTCTTCCACTCCATGAACTTCCTCTTGTGGCTGATCCACATCTGGAAGCTCATCCTTAGAAACTAATAGCTCCTCATCTGCATGCAAGTGTGGCTCCCTCTCAAGCGAACACTTCATGGCTTTCTCCTCCTGAAATTTGATATCCCGTCGCACAACAGTCTTGCAACTGTCTGGCAAATACACACGATAGTTGTGGGGTGTATCAGTGTACCCCAAAAATATCCCAACCTCTGCAGTCGGCTCCAACTTCTTCCTAGCATCCTTCATCACATGAATGTAAACAGGTGAACCAAAAATCCTCAAATGGGAAATATCAGGTTTCTTACCAGAAAATGCCTCCTCCGGTGTACTCATGCCAAGTATCTTGTGAGGACAACGATTCTGCACATATACTGCAGTATTGCATGCCTCCGCCCACAAGTGAAGGGGTAGGGCCTGGTCATGCAACATCGCCCGTGCAGCACCTACAATCGTTTTGTTCTTCCGCTCAGCAACCCCGTTCTGCTGTGGGTTATGAGGTGCTATGAGCTCTCTCTGAATTCCTTCTGCACTGCAAAAGTCATTGAATTTGCCAGAGATGAATTCACCACCATTGTTACTCCTAAGAGCCTTCACCTTCTTCCCCGATTCCTTCTCGACCAGTGCTTTGAACTCACAGAACTTTGAGTATGTGTCGCTCTTCTTCTGCATGAAGAATATCCAGCACTTTCGAGAAAAATCATCAACAAAGATCACATAGTACCTATGCTTTTCTATCGAAGCTACTGAGAAAGGTCCACACACGTCTGTGTGGATTATCTCAAGGATCGTCGTGGCACGAATATCCTTCTCATGAAAGGTGTCTTTCACAAATTTTCCTAAGGTACATCCCTTGCACTGATCTGAATGCGCAAGAGTACCCTTAGGAAGCCCAGTAGAAATCTGCTACAGTATCTTCAAAGCTCCATAGTGAAGGTGGCCCAATCTCCAGTGCCACAGCTCACCATCATCCCGGCTCACCACTCCTTCTGCCTTGCATGCCATTGTTGTGCAGCCATCTACTTGCAACTGATAAAGGTTCTTAACTCGAACCCCTATCCTCCGGGTCTCACCAGTTGCCTTACTGCACAGGAAAGCCTTTCCCTCGCTAAAGACAACATCATATCCCTTGTCTTCCAACATCGCCACAGAGATAAGATTCTTCTTCAATCCTGGAACATGCATCACATCCTTCAATACGAAGGGTTTACCAGACTCCCTCTCAAAGGAAATGGTACCGATACCGATCGCACTGTATCTACCATCATCGCCCATCTCGATGTGCACTCCAAGATATTTCTCGTCCAGATCAGTAAACAAATCTTGATCTCCTGTCATGTGAAAAGACGCACCACTGTCCAAGAACCACACTGAACCCATCACAATTGATACCAAGCATGCGATCAGCGAAAAATCCAGCTCAAACTGTGAGGCTAAGGCCTCTCCCGCTGCAGATCCAACAGCCTTCTTATTTTTCTTCTTCTGCGGACAATTTGTGGCATAATGTCCGTGTTGGTGACAGTGAAAGCACTTCACCTTGGACATGTCCTGGTGCTTCTTGACTTTCGCACCGGATTGAGAAGATTTCTTGTTCTTCCCCTTCTTTGCTTTGGCAGCCAAAGCGCAATTTTCTTCATCAGATGCCTTTGATGAAGATCCATCCCTGGTACTTCGTCTTATCTCCTCTTGCATGAGATCAGACCAAAGTCTCTCCCATCCTGGAAATTTCTCCCGACCATTGACAGAGTCCTGATAGGAATGCCAACTCTTCGGAAGACCAAGGAGAGCCAAGTCCACTAGGTCCTTGTCATCTATAGTCACCCCCACACTTCCCATCTCATCCCTGCATTGGACGAACTTCGTGAGGTACTTGGGTATACTGTCGCCTTTCTCCATCTTTATGTTTCTGAGTTTATCCTTGAGCGCCAACTTCCTCTGGTCGCTCTTGATTTGGAATAAATCTGTCAATGCTTTCCACATCAAGTATGGAGAATCTTTTCCATGCAGGCTGGATACAATGTGATCCTTCACGCCCTCCAACAGAATCCTTCGACATTTTGCCATCTTCTTTTTCCAAGCCTCAACTTGAGCAGCATCAGTAGGCTTTGGGACTTCAGCATCTATGAACTCCTTTAGCCCATTTTCATCTAACACTGCCTCCATCCTTTCCTTCCATGCAACATAATTCGAGCTACCTTCAAGAGCATACTCCAGTTGCAATCCATTGAAAGACATTTCAGCTACGACACCAAGAAAACACTGCTGCAAATTCAAATTCCACCAACTCAAAACTCAACCGCTTCTAATCTAAAATTCATGAGAACAAGGTATTTCTTGTACAGAGATCGACTGTATGGGCATTTACTGGATATGACACCTTTCAAGGAAAGGATGAATCCAAAGGCTACCTGGCCCGATTACAGACTCTGCCTGAAGAAATAAAATGTAATCACTTTCTGAATAATAGATCTGATGATCAACTTCGCTCTGATACCATGTAGAAATTTTCTGAATAATAGAGATTATTAGCCACAGAGATTATCCTGATCACACATTATTTGTCTTCATTCATAATACATAACCTCCTCTACAATTGATCATCACATGCGGAAATAAAACAAGCGGTATGCGATCATAAATTCAACACACATATAACGCAATATGTAATGGGGAAAGCTTATAGCTGAAAACCCCCAGCTATCTGTATGTTATACTGAATGAGAACATGTAACAATACATAACACAATACTCCTCACAAGTACTCAGTACTATCTCCAAAAGTTACACACAAACTAGCTCATTTTTGAACAAGTCACGGGTTCAAAAATCCTCCACTATTTGCCTACCTCTACTGCGCAATCCAAAAGGATAATGGATGAGATCCAAGTTCGAATCCCACTAGCTCCAACTGCGCAATTCTCATTGGCAATCTCACTCAATTCTTGTGCAAATCTCATGCACAACTTTATTCACAACTAATAGCAAACCGGCTCTTTCACCTATCTCTTCCACTGGTCTTCACTGAACTGTCCATGCACTGTTGTTAATTGATGTGTTCTTTAGTTGAATTATGAGTTAATAATTAATTCACACCACTCATCTCTAGTGTATTAGCCAGTTAAACTAAATACAACTAGTTCAACTAAGTTAAACCGAACACAACTCCATCAAATGCCTCATCAACTCCACCAAACTCTGCCACATGAGGCTTAACTGAAGTCAACCATGCAATAGCTCAACTAACCCCTAGGAATAGCGTAATTCCTTCTGTCAGCTGCATGTGCCACAAACGTAGCTCAAACTGAAGTGCGCCAAGAGGATAAGATAATGTTTATAGTCCAAATATTATTAAGAGCTAATAATATTCGACTGTTCTGTTTTTAGCCTGGCATTCTAAAAATAGAGTCCACCCAATGTCTAAAAATAGAGGTCCATCTATTTTTACCAACTCAACCAATTGTCCACAAATAGCATCCTGCAACTCATAGACCATGATCCATATGTCTAAAAATAGACATAGTCTAAAAATAAACTTTGCGCCAAAAATAGCCTGTGGGCCCACTTAGTGAAGGCGACTTCTTTTCACTAAGCTCCATCATCTTGTTGCATTTTCAACAAGATCAAATTGGTATCAGAGCTCTAGGTTTTGCCTTAGATTTTGTGAAATTTTTGCAAGAATATTGTGTTATTCTGCAAATTTGATGCTTACTAGGCTGAAATTGAAAAGAGGGGAAGGTCAATTGGTTAGAGCACAAGATAATCCTCAACCAAGGAGGGCTAGGGTGCCATTATCTCCACCTTCCATTTCATCCTTATTAGCCTTAGAATCAGCCACAAACATGTCTTCCAGAGACGGAGAAGTACATGAGGAAATGGATCCCAAGGAAGAAGAAAGAGTCTTTAGAAAAGCTTTCTTGGACATGACTGAGATGGTTAGGATCCTATACCAGGAGAGAAATGATAGGATTGCTAGAGAAGGGTCTAGAAACCAAAGAGAATAAGGAGATTCTTCACGAGGGAAGAAAGACAAGGATGAGTCTAAGAAAGGGAATGGAGGAAATGACGATCCTTCATCTCCATCGTCATCCTCTTCCTCCACATCATCCTCTTCAACTTCTGTTAATCAGTCACACAAATCAAAAACATCTCTTAAAAATCCTTTTTTAAAGCTTGATGTGAAGTTTGAGTTGCCGATGTTTAATGGTGATGTTAATGCAGAAAAATTGGATAACTGGATTAGACAGCTGGAAGTCTATCTAAGAATTCAGAATTTGCATGATGATGACACAAAAATCCAATTAGCCTCTTTGAGAATGGATGGAGTAGCTTTGGTTTGGTGGGAAGCCAAGACCAAGGAGGAAATCAAAAAGCATGGTAAGATAACTCTAACTTGGAATGAGTTTATTACTGCTATTAAGAAACAGTTTTATCCTCTTGCTCATATTCAGAAAGCAATCATGAATTGGAAAAATTTTAGGCAACTTAAGGGTCAAAATGTGCAAGATTATACCCAAGAGTTTAGAAGGAGAGAACTTCTACTTGGAGTAGACTTACAAAGTCAAGACACCTTGTTGAAATACATAGGAGGTTTGCACAATTATCTGCAACATACTATTCTAATGTTCAATCCTACCAGCTTAGATGAAGTTTGTGTCCAGGCTACACATTTAGAAGCTAGAGGAAAGAATACTTTTGATGAGGATAGTAATTTCAAAAACAAAGTAAAGAAGAGAGTTGCAAATTCAAGAAAAGAAAAAGGAAAGTTATTTTGCAAGAACTGTTCAAAGACAAGTCATGATGAAGATCGTTATTGGAAGCTTCATCCTGGACTGAAACCAAAAAAATTCAAGAACAAAAACAAGACCAAAGAAAAGGAGAAAACTGTAGCAACAGTTGAGCAAGACTTAGGGTCAGACTCAGGAGATGAAACAAAAAGCATAGCCATGGTTTTAAAGAACATTAAGGGGAAAGAAGTGGTGCAAGACACAATTCCTAGATCTAGCTCTTTGAATTGTCACAAAGATACTCATGAAGAAAAGAGGAGGATAGAGCTTTTCCATGTGAGGGTAATTTCAAAACATACAAAAATTGACACACTATTTGATAGTGGGTCACAAGCTAATCTCATATCTGAAGACTTAGTCAAGCAGCTTAAACTTGAGACCATTCCACATCCAAAGCCTTATCCACTTGGATGGATATGCAAGGATGCCAATTTGCAAGTTTCAAGGAAGTGCATATTGTGCTTTGCAATAACTGCACACTTTATTGACACAGTTGAACTTGATGTGGTGTCGCTTGATATCTCAGGTATTGTTTTGGGAAGTCCTTACTTATTTGACAGGAAGGCCATCTTTCATCGCCATGAAAACAAGTATCACTTGTTCAAAGATGGTAAAGAGTACATTGTGAGAGCTCACAAGAAGAAGTTGGAATCTTCTTTACTCCATGCAAGTCAATTGAAAAGACTGGTTAATGCAAGTCAAAGTCTAACTTTGTTAATGTTGAAACGACCAGATTTTGAGCATTCACCTTTTTATGATGTTGCTAATAATATGTCTCAGTTTGATAACAGCTTGTCTTTGAAAGAAGATGATGTTATGTTGCACAAGTTACCTTTTGGGCCAACCAATGCAGTGAATGACGTGTTAAAGCCAAGCAGTGCAAGCAAGGAGGACACACAATTTAGCATGGGAAAAAGTTCGTTTCAGAATGGTCGAATTCGCCATGGGAACAGTTTGCAAGGTGAAAGTTATTTTAAGTCTTCTTGGAAGTTTGATCAGTGTAGAAATTTTTTTTTTTCTGCAGATTACAATTTCTGTTCTACAAATTTTAATCATTTGCATCATGACTCTGTCGATCTTAGCAATGGTCGATCAGTTAATTCCAAAGACAATTTATCATTTTCTAATAAGCTCCATTTGATGAAATCGGGTAGATTTTAGTTATTCAAGGGTGGAAGAGTGGAGAATCAATCTCCACATTATCAGTTTCACTAATCAGAGAGATTTTGTGGGTCCAAAAGCTTCCCATTTGGGAGGTGTGATCAGGAGATCAAGTCCTTAATGGAAAAATGCTCAAAAAAATAGTTTCTCAGAAATGGTCCAAACTAGAACCACAAGAAAGAGCTCAAAAAGATGATCCTGTAGCCGCAAACGGCACTGAAAACCGACGTTGTATGAGAAAGTTATTTAGCTTTGAAGTTTGCCAATTTTAGTAAAAAAATGGCCAATTTGACTTTACAAAAATATTTTATTAAAAAGAAAATATTCCATAGAATATTTTGGGAATATTCCATAGAATATTCTGCATAATATTCTGAAGGCAGCCAACCAAAGGGTGCCACGTGGCCAGCCCAGAGGCCGCCACATGGCCCCAAGGTCAAACGAAATGGTGTTTCAAAAGTTTTATATGTTCGCGGCAGGGATCCACCCCAGGTCGGGGTGGAGACAAACGGATGGCCCGACCAATGGGCTATACATAGTTCTTGTTAAACATTGGGTGCATTGTTTTATTTAAACGTTACTGTTCGTTTGGGCTGGGCCCGAAAGGGGGCCAGCCCCCTCTACATGTAACCTTGGCATCGGAACCAATGGCTTCAAACATCGGTGGTTAAATGTTGGGTCGTGGTCACATTATATGGCGGAGGGTGCGGAGTTCAACAATGCACCGTTATATCATATGGTTAAACATTAATAAACCCGTGATAAACTCAAGTTTATGCCAGAGCTTCCACCATAAGGGATAAGACACTTATCCATTAGCCCTCAATGAACTGGTGGTATTATGGCAGAGTGCCAAAATTATAGCGCCGACTCCAATTTTATCGGGACTAACTGCAGCTCTCCACATTTGGTGGAACTTTCCTAGCTCTAACTGGACAAAAGTTGTTTTAGTCATAACTCTAGCTAGGGAAGTCCTTTTGAAGCAATTTTTTTTTGGATTTGGGGGTATTGAAGCATTCTGGAGCTGCTGGAATAGGTTGCAGAGCCATCAGGGCACTCTATCAGCGATTTTATCAGCGAATTTTCTTGTGGAGCCACTAGGGCTAGGTGAATGATCAACTGTATTGGGCTATCTTCATCCATTTGAGGTGAATGAATAGTCAATTTTTACTGTTTCCAACACTCTGTTTCTGAATTTGTAGCTATTTTATCCTTTTGAGGCTTTCTTCATGGTGTAATACTTATTTTGAGCATTAATAAAAGAGGAAAAAGCCTATTTGGAGGCTTTTGGACCCAGCAGAGGTAGCCCAAGAGAGGGGTGAACGGATTTAAAAAATGCTTACTGTTATGCTATGCATTCTTGCTACTTATTTCCAGATTTTACTATATTAAACAATAATTTTTAATAAGTCCACTTTTCACAATGAGACTTATACAGTGATCTAAACACATTTGTTCCACTTCATACCACATTACTTCCATTACAGAATACCTTAACTTGCTTATTCACACATAAAAAATTGGTTATTGAATACTTTGCAAACAGAAACAAATACTTTCATTGGCAGATCATTTAGTGTTTACTTTATATTTCTTTAGGCAGAGACAGTAAGAGGGCCAGAAGCTTTTGGTTTCATCGTTTCTAGTAAAGGTGAAATAACCAGTAAAAGCCCCTACTGTCTATCTCTGTATAAGAAATATTTTGTTCACACATTTTCAGATCAGATTGGTATCAGAGCTCTAGGTTTTGCTTAAGATTTTGTGAAATTTGTGCAAGGAGATTGTGTTATTCCACAAAATTTGATGCTTACTAGGCTAAAATTGAAAAGAGGGGAAGGTCAATTGGTTAGAGCACAAGATAATCCTCAACCAAGGAGGGCTAGAGTGGCATTATCTCCACCTTCCATTTCATCCTCATTAGCCTTAGAATCAGCCACAAACATGTCTTCAAGAGAAGGAGAAGTACATGAAGAAATGGATCCCAAGGAAGAAGAAAGAGTCTTTAGAAAAGCTTTCTTGGACATGACTGAGATGGTTAGGATCCTATACCAGGAGAGAAATGATTAGGATTGCTAGAGAAGGGTCTAGAAACCAAAGAGAAGAAGCGAGATTCTTCAGAGGAAAAGCAAAGGGATGAGTCTAAGAAAGGAAATGGAGGAAATGGTGATCCACCATCTCCATCGTCATCCTCTTCCTCCACATCATCCTCTTCAACTTCTATAAATCAGTCACACAAAACAAAATCATCTCTTAGAAATCCTTTGTTAAAGCTTGATGTAAAATTTGAGTTGCCAATGTTTAATGGTGATGTTAATGCAGAGATATTGGATAACTGGATTAGACAACTGGAAGTCTATCTAAGGATTCAGAAGCTCCATGATGATGACACAAAAATCCAATTAGCCTCATTGAGAATGGATGGAGAATCTTTGGTTTGGTGGGAAGCCAAGACCAGAGAGGAGATTAAAAAGCATGGTAAGATAACTCTAACTTGGAATGAGTTTATTATTGCTATTAAGAAACAGTTTTATCCTCTTGCTCATATTTAGAAAGCAATCATGAATTGGTAAAATTTTAGGCAACCTAAGGGTCAAAATGTGCAAGATTATACCCAAGAGTTTAGAAGGAGAGCACTTCCACTTGGGGTAGACTTACAAAGTCAAGACACCTTGTTAAAATACATAGGAGGTTTGCACAATTACCTTCAACAAACTATCCTGATGTTCAATCCTACCAGCTTAGATGAAATCTGTGTGCAGGCTACACATTTAGAAGCTAGAGGAAAGAATACTTTTGATGAGGATAGTAATTTCAAAAACAAAGGAAAGAAAAGAATTGCAAATTCAAGAAAAAGAAAAGGAAAGCCTTTTCGTAAGAATTGCTCAAAGACAAGTCATGATGAAGATCTTGTTGGAAGCTTCATCCTGAACTGAAACAAACAAACAAAAAAAAAAATACAAGAACAAAGAAAAGGAGAAAATTGTAGCAACAGTTGAGCAAGACTTAGGGTCAAACTCAGGTGATGAGACAAAAAGTATCTCCATGGTTTTAAAGAACATTAAGGGGAAATAAGTTGTGCAAGACACAATTCCCAATTCTAGCTCACTAAATTGTCACAAAGATACTCAAGAAGAAAAGAGGAGGATAGAGCTTTTCCATGTGTGGGTAATTTCAAAACATACAAAAATTGACACACTATTTGATAGTGGGTCACAAGCTAATATCATATCAGAATATTTGGTCAAACAGCTAAAACTTGAGACCATTCCACATCCAAAGCCTTATCCACTTGGGTGGATATGCAAGGAAGCCAATTTGGTGTGCTCTAAGGAAGTGCATATTGTGCTTTGCAATAACTGCACACTTTATTGACACAGTTGAACTTGATGTGGTGCCGCTTGATATCTCAGGTATTGTTTTGGGAAGTCCTTACTTATTTGACAGGAAGGCCATCTTTCATCGCCATGAAAACAAATATCACTTGTTCAAAGATGGTAAAGAGTACATTGTGAGAGCTCACAAGAAGAATTTGGAATCTTCTTTACTCCATGCAAGTCAATTGAAAACACTGGTTAATGCAAGTCAAAGTCTAACTTTGTTAATGTTGAAACGACCAGATTTTGAGCATTCACCTTTTTATGATGTTGCTAATGATTTGTCTAAGTTTAATAACAGTTTGTATTTGAAAGAAGATGATGTTATGTTTCACAAATTACCTTTTGGGTCAGCCAATGCAGTGAATGAAGTGTCAAAGCAAAGCAGTGCAAGCAAGGAGGACACACCATTCAACATGGGAAAATGTTGGTTTCAGAATGGTAGAATTCGCCATGGGAACAATTTGCAAGGTGAAAGTTATTTTAAGTCTTCTGGGAAGTTTGATCAGTGTAGAAAAAGTTTGTTTTCTACAGATTACAATTGTTGCTCTGCAAATTTTAATTATTTGCATCATGACTCTGTTAATCTTAGCAATGGTCGATCAGTCGATTCTAGAGATAGATTATCATTTTCTCAAAAGCTCCATTGGATGAAATCGGGTAGATTTCAGTTATTCAAGGGTGGCAGAGTGGAGAATCAGTTTCCACATTATCAGTTTCATTAATCATAGAGCTTTTGGAGTCCAAAAGCTTCCCATTTGGGAGGTGTGATCAGGAGATCAAGTCTCTTGTGGAAAAATGCTCAAAAATTTAGTTGCTCAGAATTGGTCCAAAATAGAACGATAGGAAAGAGCTCGGAAAAATGATCCTGTAGACACGAACGACACTAAAAACCGATGATGTATGAGAAAGTTATTCAGCTTTGAATTTTGCCAATTTCAGTAAAAAAATGGCCAATTTGACTTTACAAAAATATTTTATTAAAAAGAAAATATTCCATAGAATATTTTGGGAATATTCCATAGAATATTCTGCAGAATATTTCGAACGCAGCCAATCAAAGGGCGCCACGTGGCCAGCCCGGAGGCCACCACGTGGCCCCAAGGTCAAACGAAATGGCGTTTCAAAAGTTTTATATGTTCATGGCAGGGATCGACCCCGGGTCGGGGCGGAAACAAACGGACGGCCCAACCAACGGGCTGCACGTAGTTCTTGTTAAACATTGGGCGCATTGTTTTATTTAAACATTACTGTTCGTTTGGGCGGGGCCCGAAAGGGGGCCAAACCCTAAGGGCCAGCCCCCTCCGCATGTAACCTTGGCATCGGAACCAATGGCTTCAAACATCGGCGGTTAAACATTGGTTCGTGGTCACGTTATATGGCGGAGGGTGCGGAGTTCAACAATGCACCGTTATATCATATGGTTAAACATTAATAAACCCATGATAAACTCAAGTTTATGCCAGAGGTTCCGCCATAAGGGATAAGACCCTTATCCATTAGCCCTCAACGAACTGGTGGTATTATGGCGGAGTGCCAAAATTATAGCGCCGACTCCAATTTTATCGGGACTAACTGTAGCTCTCCACATTTGGTGGAGCTTTCCTAGCTCTAATTAGACAAAAGTTCTTTCAGTCATAACTCTGGCTAGGGAAGTCCTTTTGAAGCGAAATTTTTTTGGATTTGGGGGTATTGAAGCATTCTGGAGCTGTTGGAATAGGTTGCAGAGCCATCAGGGCACTCTGTTAGCGATTTTATCAGCGAATTTTCTTGTGGAGCCACTAAGGCTAGGTGAATGATCAGCTGTTTTGGACTATATTCATCAGTTTGAGGTGAAAGAATAGTCAATTTTTACTGTTTCCAGCACTCTGTTTATGAATTTGTAGCTATTTTATCCTTTTGAGGCTTTCTTCACAGTGTAATACTTAATTTGAGCATTAATAAAAGAGGGAAAAGCCTATTTGGAGGCCTTTGGACCCAGCAAAGGTAGCCCAAGAGAGGGGTGAACTACTTAAACAAATGCTTACTGTTATGCTGTACATTTTTGCTGCCATTTTCCAGAGCTTATTACATTAAACATTAAATTTTAATAAGTCCACTTTTCACAATGAGACTTATACAGTGATCAAAACTCATTTGTTTCACTTCAAATCACATTACTTCCATTGCAGAATACTTGAACTTGCTTATTCACACATAAAATTTGGTTAATGAATACTTTGCAAACATAAACAAATACTTTCATTGCCAGATCGATTTAGTGTTTACTTTATATTTCTTTAGGCAGAGCCAGTAAGAGGGCCAGAAGCTTCTGGTTTCATCCTTTCCAGTAAAGGTGAAATAACCAGTAAAAGCCCCTACTGTCTATCTCTATATAAGAAATATTTTGTTCACACATTTCAGATCAGAGACATAGCGACCCAGAAAAAATAAAACCGGACTGAGTAAAACCTGTTGAAGCTAGGTGTCATTGTGCGGAGGAGGTGGCTCCTCCACAATTAGGCACATGTACTCATCATAGGAGTCGTCTGCATTCTTAGTTTGAGTCGCGGCCTGTTTAGGAGTGGTGGCGGTGCATTCATTGCCTTTGCAACCTTCATCGCCAGACCAATCACTGCCACTGCTATCGCTACCGCCACTATCACTGCCGCTGCTACCCTTGCCTTTACTGCTAGAGGAGGAGGGGGCACCCTAAATCACTGGGAGGGCTTCAGACTTTCGCGAGAATGGAAGAGGCGCCGAGTCAATGTTGGATTTTCTAGGATTTTTGTTGGGGCTATGGCTAGCAGCAAGGGAAGCTTCCTCCTTGACGCTGATGGAGATTGTGGCTGTGATGCGAGGGCGTTCCAGAGTGTAGGTGTAGTGGAAGTGAGCAGTGGACGGAGATGACAACGTCTCCAAATGGGGCAAAGGCAAGGAGGAGTGACTAGTACGGTGGCGCAACATCGAGATACCCACTGGAGTGATAAAGTGAGACCACCTTGAATTAAGACCTCAGTCTCTGCCACTGCGAGTTGCTGGATAATGACTAAAGGAATCAGCAGGAGACGGAGAAGAAGAATCGAGCAACTGGGCTGAGGAGGACGGGTCACCCGCCCATGCCCACTGCCTCGGCGGTAGCACATACTGTGATGCCTGGGCATAATGAAGTTGTTGGATGCATTGGAGATGGGCAAAGAGGGCAGAGCAAGAGCAGATGGCTGAAGAGTCGAAGGCTCATAAGCAAAATTGAGGCTGCAATGGAGGCTGTGGGAAAAGTGGTGACTAGGGCTGAGAACAATGCAACAGAAGAGGCTGCACCGCCTCCCTATGAGCGTTCGAGAGCTCGGCTCTGAGACCACAAAGGGGCAAATGCAGCTTGAAGGCGATGGAGGAATGCTGCAGCGCGGAGGCATTTTGAAAGGGTGGTGGCCACATCGACATTTGGGCGAGTTAATGTTGCAGCGTTGAGAGCAGTTGGCAGCTATTAATACCCATGGCTTGAGCCCATATGTAACCATGTCGCTGAGCCATGTGTCACGTGCTAGGCTCACCGTCCACCTACCATTAATTGTCACCTAAATCCGCAAATATAAATTCATACTATTAATGTCTAAATATATATCAATTATATTTACCAATATGATTACGTATGTGATTGAATTACATTTATCTTATATAAACACTTTTATTAATGAGATTGTGTTACTTAATACTATTTATATAAATTTAGCTATTTTGAAATACAAAGACAATTCCAATTCCAGAGATGAAGTGTTGTGCCTTACATTCTAACTACCATTGTAATTGGTAACCTTTGCACATATTATAAAAATTTAACTTTGAATATAATTTAACAAATTCCTGCTCAATTTTAATCCAAATTGATTGGAAAATACTTTAAACCATCCAAAACCATAGAAAATGTAATATGACAAATCAAAGTGCACAAAAGCTCCCTTAGACCTTGGAAATGCACTGCATTGCCGCTTGTGTTAAAAGAGTGACATAATTTTACTACAACCATGAATGACTCCCTTACACCATAGACGTGAGGTGCATTGCCACGTGTTATCCAGTTAATCAAGGGGATCAGAGCATTGAAAATACATCGTTCGGAGTTTACTCACAAGGATTTCCATAGAACGCTGAGGGTAAATAGCGGGGATTGCGTGTAGGTATATATGCACGCAGAGGGAAATGAATTAGACGGTAATGATCAATTTGGAATGAATTTTTTCTTTTTGGGTTTGTTTTTCTTGAATTTCAGTCTTGTTTGGAAGGTCGGAAAGCCCAAAATAAAAGAAAGTAAAGAGTTCGAGTATGAAAAAGTGGGAAAATTCATGAGTGAATTATTTTTAAATATTTTTTTTTTTTTTTTTTTTAGGGATTTAGATAAATAATTTTTTATTTTTTAAATATGTATTTAGGAGAAGACAATATTATGTAATTTTGTTTTAAAATTAAAAAAAATTTATATCTATGTTTTGAAATAAACATAGGTTTGGAAAAAAAATTAGTGTGATTTATTTTTCGTGAATTGTGTTTTTAAAATTTTATATTAATTATTATTATTATTAGATTATTTAAATATATATATAGAAAATAAAATAAATAAAATGTATAATCATTATATAAAGAGAAATATATATATTTGAAATTTTAAAATATATATTAAATATTTAATTGAAAATTTTCTCAAATTTCTTTATTTTTGAAAATGAATAAAAGATTTACCCAAAGTATCAAGCTTTTTAATCATTTTACATAAAATTCCAGAAATTCTTAACTACATTATTAAAATTTTCTATCCAAATTTTTATTTTTAAATCTGAATTCGAATTAGATATCGGAATAGTCTTTAGTGCGACTTTTTGAAGGCTTTTACGGTGTAATTTCTCTAAATTCCAGCAGGAATTTATTGAAAAGGGAAGCTTGATTGCTAACTTTGCACATTTGAAGTGCCCTAGAGGTTTTTGAGGGTGTTGAATCCATATATAGAGTCAAAAAACCAGTTTGAATAACAAAAACCAAGATTTTACCTCAAAATTTTTCACCGGATTTCGGCACCTGAAACTTCAAAAAGTCGCACTAAAGACAACTCCTTAGATACCACATATAGTGCCAAAGATGAAAGATAACATTTAATGTCACTGTGGGATATGGCAACGTGTTGCTAACAGATGGAAGGGAAATTTGGAAAGTTGTGAGTGGACCTCGAACGAGGAAAGCTAGGCAAATAATTTAGCCAAAAAGGACGCTACGCCTTCCACGTGATCAGAGACCGTGTATTCTAATTATTGTGTGTTTTACTTTCCCTCTTTTTAATAAATATTTTTTTCTTAATTTTGTTCAAATTCGACAAGGATTTGTGGAGATTTTATGTATAAGTTAGATCATTATATAACTTGCTGAGGGTTCATCAATTTTATGAAAGATTGATGGGATAATTTTGACTAAAATTATTAAAAATATAAAATAATAAATTATTTTATTTTTTATTTTTTTGGTTTATATATTGATAAGTTTGAAGAGTGGTTAAATTGGTAAGGGGGTGACGGTATTTATTTGGGCAAGTACGTTTCTTTTGTATGCAGATGACTTTATACTTATTGCTAAATTGGCTTTTGGTTTGCAAGAGCACTTACGTTCTCTTGAGCATTTTTGTAGAAGGGTGGGGATGCAAGTCAATATTAGCAAAAAGAAAGTAGTGGTTTTCTCTAACAAAAAAAAAGCATAAGCAACATAAGTTCTACTTTGAAGGCAACATTCTGGAAGAAGTTGTAGACTACAAATACCTCGGAATTGATTTCAACAGAAATTTAAGTTGGGATGGTTGTAGAAAGAAAAGAAATTTGGGGGGTTGAAAATCATTTTATGCTCCTCAAAACAAGAGTAGAGAGACAGAGTCGTGGGAGTGGAAAACCACTCTAACTCTTTTCAGGCTTCTAGTGATTCTAGCGATTCTTGACGGTTGTGAACTGTGGGTGAGCAGCACAATCGAGATGCAGTGGAAACAAATTGAGAAAATTCAGAGGCGTTTGATTACAAACAAATTCAAATTTAAAAGTGTAGTTCCTTATGCTATCTTGTTAAGTGAAACATGGGTTGTTCCTATTGAAGCAATTGCTATGGTGCGAGTCATAAGGTATTTGAAAAAAATTGAGCAAATGGAAGAGGGTAGATGGCCTAAGGTTGTGTTTAATAATAAATTGTGCAAAAGAAAGAAGACTTGGATGCAGCAAAATAACAAATGGTTTAGTAAATAGGGTATTTGCTTGAACATGTGTCCTACAAACAATAAAGAGATAAAAACTCTTTTTATGGATAAGTTCCACAAATGTACTTGGGAGAAAGAGCTAGGGAGAAAGATGAAGTACTACATTGAATAGTTTAACCCCACTCATAATCATTAGCAAAAAGAGTACATAGGGGCCAATATTTCTTGGAGATCTAAAATTCTTATTGCTCAATTAAGGATTAATTCTCATCAACTCCGTTATGAAATAGGAGTAAAAGAAATGTGGGAGGAAAGAGTATGTATTTTCCCTAAAAGTGGAAACAAAAAAACATTTCATTTTAGAATAGGAGGCCTTCAAAGACAACACGGAAAATTATAGGTATTCTCGCAACTAGCTCTTGGGATAATCAGAGCGTTTATTATAAAACTTCACAAGAAAAAGGCCTAATACAAGAGCCAGATGAAGAAGCAATTTGTCCCATAAACTATTTTTAGCCTCATAAACTTTAAAAATACTTTCTTTCTTCATATATAATTTTCATTTTTTTTTTTTTAAGTCAGCAGTAATATATTAAATAGAGAAATTGAAGTTACATATAGATACAAAATGGCGTGAGACCTTTTGGAAAAACATAGAGGTTCCCAGGCCTGTTCATCTGCATGCTCATAGAAAATTGAGATCTAAAACTAGCTCCTATAGAAGGATTATACCAAAGAAAACAACCACCAGGCCAATCACACAGGGTTGCCTATGGTGGATAAAGCGCTGACAAAATAGAGCTTACTAATGCCATAATAAAGGTCGTTTACATATTGTTTAAAAACTATTAACAAAAAGGAGATAAACCAGACAGAGTAAGCAGGCATCACAGAATTGGATTAGAAGCACCAGATTGACCAGTAGCGCTTGGACTAGCTTCCTCAGCACCCTTCGGCAGGATCCGCGGCTTGAAGCAATGAATTATGGTGGTGTGAGAGTCATCAATTGGGATTTCGATTGAAACGTTGAGGACGTGGCGAAGGTACAGGTTGAAGCGGTGAACGAAATTGTCCAGGGCTTTTGCTTGCATGTGAAGCTCTTCTATTAGAGAATTGAGGGAAATCTCGAGCTTGTCCATTCTCACAGTGTTCCTGGCAGAGGCCATGGATGTTGCAGTGAAGGTATCCTTGACAACCACTCCCTGCATTTCTATGGCCTTTGCAAGTATTGTTTTCATTTGTTAAGCAACTACCTGGGTTTGTAGATATTGGGTGGTCCGCGTGGATGGCGTTCCCGGGTCGACCAGCCAGTCTACCTCCTCGCTGACAACATTGTCATCCACCTGGGCTCGAGACCTATCGACCTCCTCTTGAAGCAAAACAATCGTCTGCTTTCCTTTCTTGGAGACAGAGGTCTCATAGGAGTCCTTGGCTCGCTTGAGGGCTTGCGATGCTTTAACACTACGGAGGTTATGATCTGCCATTGATTGCAAATAGAAGAGAGCTACGAGCTTGCCGACAACCAAATAACCGAGCTTCAACTTAAAGCATAAACACTTTAAAGCTTGGATGTGAATGAGAAGGAGAGAGTAGGTTCCCCAATAAGTAGAATAGTGGGTCATAGGGGGGGATGATAAGCCGGTTGAAATCCATTTAATGCCATAATACTCAGTAACTTGCTGTCTGAACCAACCACTGATGCCAGAGCAGTGATCAGAGATCCGCTCCTTAAGGGCGATCGTTTCACATGCTCAGAGGCTCCATATTAACCACATAAGGAACGGTTGTACCTGCAGCTGTCCTTTCAGATGATGGGCTGCCATTTCCAAGACATTCCCTGTGACATTTCCGGGTTGTGCCACTTGACATAATTAGCCAAATTGGGTATCTCCATATGCTATTCATGATTGATACTCTACCGACTGTCCTCCGCAATCGAGCCGACAGTGATGTCTTTACTTGATATGATGGCACACTGATCCCAAAGCTCATCTTGCGTTAAGTCCTGCTAGCACGTGTCAAGGATTTCCGCTGGGTGATTAACCGCATAGTTGGCTAGATGATTGGCTAGCGTATTAGCTTTTCTACGCACAACATGAAGAATAATGCTACTTAGAGATGTTAGGTGCTCCGCAATTAGATCAGTCACAACAGCCAGGCACCAGTGCTTCGTGGCCTTGCTAGGTTTCGTCCCATTCTGTAATTTCCTTATTGCACTGATGGCAAGCTAGGAATCACCCTCTACTATGGCTAAGCCTTTACCGAGCCGAATTAGGATTCGAAGCCCTTGCTCCAAAGCGGTGAATTCAACTTCATTATTTGTAGCTTCACCCAATTCCCTGCAAAAGATATGTGGAATTTCTACCTTCTCATCTCGCAAGACCCCTCCCAGCCCAGTAGGACCAGGGTTGCCTCTTGATGCCCCATCAAATTTTAGCTTGCAATAGCCCGGGGAAGGAGCTTGCCAGATTGAAGGAGATGGAGTTGGCCGAAGGCGAGTTTCCTGCGCACAGAGCTCTGCCGATCCAGAAATGCCAAACATCGCCAGGATTCAAATATCATTTGGAGATAACGAGTCGGCTCTCTCGGTCTTGCAGCAGGTAAGAACCGTTTCTTTCAAACCCTGCATAATGATAGTTTTTAAGTCATCGGGCTGCCTAAAACCCTATTTCTGAAATATGCGATTATTCCTTTCTTTCCAAACCATCTAGACAAGGAAACCAAGGCTCAGCCTCCATAAATTATTAACCATGCTGTTGTTGGAATAATTCAGTCGCCAATTGGTAATAGTATCGTGAATGGAACTTCTGGTTTGGTCAATTTGCTTGAATATGCTTTTTATCCAGTCCCATAGGTTGCCGGTCTAGGCACAGTCATTGAGCAAGTGGTTCATCGTCTCCTCCTGCTCCTTACATAAGGGGCATTGAGATGGTCCTGTGAACCCTCTTTTCACTAGATTTTCCCAAGTTAGAATCTTTCGGTTCATAAGGAGCCAGAGAAACGTTTTAATCTTAGGCCAAAGGTTGTTGTCCCACACATTGGCGAACCAGGTTACCTTGTCCTCACTGTCCCTATTTTCTATGTAAGTTCGGGCCTCTTTGAGATTAAAGGTTCCCCCATTGAGCTTTCCCCATCGTAGAATATCCTGCCCCTGTGTGGCTCGTATTAGTCTTTTCCTTAAGGTGGTATTGAGAGTGTGAAATAGATCCGATAAGTGCCCATCCGGTGGGAGAGGGATTAGACTCCATTTCCGCCAATGCTAATGATCATGATTATTTGCCCAGTATTGATGGACCTTCAGCTTACCATTGTCCTGAAACCATTGTTGCAGTGGTTGAGAGTTAGGACTTTCCAGCTTCGGTATCTGTTGCGAGGCATCCTCCCAAAACAAGGAATTATTACCATTCCGAAGCTCCCAGAAATAGTGATCCTGTATTATATTTCGGTTAGCCCGAGAAAGATTCCAGATCAGTGAGCCTGCAGGGGCTTCAGTCATTCTAACGAGCTCCTCATATCTCCATTGCTCTACATATTTGGCTTTACAAGTTCTCACCCAAGGAGTGTGAGGCTCCGAGAGCCATCTCCACCAGAGTTTTACTCCGTAGACCCTATTGATCGACCCTGGATCCTGCAACCCCAGAATTCCTAGGCTCTTAGGTCTACATTAGTTGATCCCACGCCACCAGCGCCCATTTTGGTTTTCCCGAATTACCAGACCAGAGAAAGGTCCGTTGAATGCACCTTATTTTCTGAAGGACTCCCTTAGGAGCTGGAAGAATCGAGAGCATGTATTGGGGGATCGCTTGGAGGATTGCCTTTGTCATAACCAATTGGCTAGTCAAATTGAGGACTCGATTTGTCCAATGATTACACCTATCCTCTAGCCTAGATAGTAGTCTTTCCCAGTGTAGCCTTTGTTGTGGCCTGTCTGTTAGGGGTATGCCCAAATATTTGGAAGGTAAATTGCATCTTTTGAAACCTAGAATATCTGTTAAATGCTTCTGAATTGATAAGTGCGTATTAAAGAAGAAAATATAGGATTTATCAAAGTTAAGGTCCATACCAAAGGCTAGACTAAACAGGTTTAAGATAGATTTGAAACCTTTAGCTTCCTTCACTGTGGGGGTGCCATGCAGCATGGTGTCATCAACAAACTGTTGATGAGTAGTTGCTGGGATATTGACCAGGGGCTGGAGACCTTTTATGATGTTATTTTCCTTGGCTGATCTGATAATTCGACTGAGACCTTCCATAAGTATAACAAAGAGGAATGGAGAGATAGGATCCCCCTGCCGAATGCCCCTTGAGGGAAAAAAAGGCTCTGATGGGGCTCCATTTACTAGAATGGAGTAGCTAGGAGACTTTACCATAGCTAGGATCCATGCAATCCATCTTGGTTTGAAACTGAAAGCAATGAGCACAACTTCTAGATAACTCCAACTGACCTTGTCATAATCTTTTGAGAGATCCAGTTGTATGATCATGCCAACCTTCCTTTGGGATTGCAGAGTGTGGATCATTTCGTGAGCTAAAAGGACATTGTCCATAATTTGCCTGCCCTCCACATAGCCTAACTGCTCTTCAAAGATAATCAAAGGAAGTATGGGTTTTAATCTATTGGCCATGACCTTTGATATAATCTTGTACAATACATTACAGAGCGCTATGGGCCTAAATTTGAAAGGGGTACACGCCTCCTCTTCCTTGGGAATGAGAGCAATAAAAGTGGAATTTAGGGATTTGAGAATGGAGGAGGAGAGTTTGGAATCCTCAACCACCTCCCAAATATCCTGCTTGACCACATCCCAGCAAGCTTTAAAAAAATCAATGGTGAAACCATCTGGGCCCGGGGCTTTCCCATTGGCCATCTCTTTAACTGCCTCTTCCACCTCCAAAAGGGAAACTGGCCAGTCCAAAGCCCTGTTTTGTTCTTCTGTTATGAGCTTAGGGATGGAAAAGGTTACTTCACTGATAGACTCCTGCCTGTCAGATTTTGGTTCTATTGCAATGAGTTTGAAATGATTTCTGAGAATGGGGATGATATCTTGGTGTGAATGGAAGACATTTCCGTGCTCATCCTTAATCTTGGTTATCTTATTATTACACCTGTAATCCATGGTAGATCTATGAAAGAATTTTGTGTTTTTCTCGCCTTCTTTCAGCCACTGAATGCGAGATTTTTGTTTCCATAAAATTTCTTCCTGACTACACCTTTTATTCCATTTTTGCATCAATTCCTTCTCTGTATCAACGGAGTCCTAAGAGATGGTTTCTTGAATCCAGCGATTGTGAATGGCTTCCATTTGTTGCTCCAGGTTTTGTTTGTCCTCAAATATGTTACCAAAGACTTTGCGATTCCAAGTTTTCAACTTGGTTTTTAGATATTTTAGTCCGGCCTGGAGCCTAAACATCTTCGTTCCTTTGACATCAAGGGGATCCTTCCACCACTTCTTAATATTGGCAGAGAAATCCGCATGAGTGAGCCAAAATATTTCAAAGCGGAAATGCCTGTTTTTGGGTGTACCCAAGATGGAGGCATTCAGCGTGATGGGCCAGTGATCTGAGCCCTCGGAGGGGAGGATATTAGAATGAACAGTAACCCCCTCCATAAGAATGTCGTCGGAGACTAGAAAGCGATCAAGCCTGGAGGCGATATGTCTATCTCCCCCTCTTTTGTTGGTCTAGGTAAAGATGCCATTTCGAGGATGAATATCCACCAGGTTGGCAGATATGATGAAAGAGTTGAAGGCCCTTGCATCACTGTTAAGTGATCCCAGACCTCCTTTCTTTTCCTCGAGGGAAGTTATCATATTGAAATCCCCCCCATAGATGGCTTTAGAGTTGGGATGTCTATTATGTAACTTGGTGAGATCTTCCAGCAGCAATAACTTTTCCTCCATTCGCTGAGGATTGTATATATTTGTGAATAGAAAGGTGCCTTTTTCACCTAAGATTTCCATCTCAAGGGACAGGAAGGACTTGGTTGCTTCGACATTGAGGAGATGAAGGGTTCCAGGAGTCCAAAAAATGGCCAAACCTCCACCAGTACCATTTCCTTCAACTTCCAGGTGCTCCATATGTTTTCCTAGGCGTTTGCCTAGATCTTCTAGCTTTTGTCAAGAACATTTAGTTTCCTGGAAGAAAAACCATGTCCGGTCTTTCTTGAGTAACTTTCTTTTATAGGAGCCTATGTTTTCTTAGGCTGCCCAACCCTCTTGCATTCCATGAGAGGACTTTAATAGTTAAACAAGCTTAGGAGGAGAAAGAGAAAGCCTCGAGGGCTTTTATTTTACTTGAGTTAATCAGCATCTGACCCAGCTCGTGAAGTGCATCGTTGTTGGATCATCTGCTCCTTTTCTTTCTGTGCTTGAGACTGGCTTGCGTGTGGTGGAGAATTTGTGCCTTAATACCCAGGCCTTTGGTTGCCCCTCAACTTCGTTTCAAACCTTTTAATACTGCATCTTGTCTTGAGAAGAAGAGGTAGTTGACCCTGTTAATTTCCTCCTCCGGTATTTGGTCAATTCCTTTCTGTTTCCATTGCTCAACTATGGAGTTGAAATCTAGCCCTTCTTTTTCAAGGATGTCCCCTAATTCCTGATCCTCTGTACCAATTTCACTTAGGGCCATTTCCTCGTCTCCTTCTTCATCTTTCTCGCAGGTGGCCTCTAAGATCGGTTCATGAGTTGTGATCGGCTTCCTTGGTTGGGTAAATTGCTCTGCTATTCCAGTGGTTTCCTGCTTAGAGGCTGGGATCTGAGTTGGCTTTTCCGATTGGGGATCTTCTTCAAGCACCTCAAAGGTGTTTAATGTTCCCTTGAACTGGTCATTCGCTTTTGGTGGGGTTCTGCAGTTAGCTCGATGTTTACCAGTAGGTCGGATAAAACCATCCGAGACCTGATTGGATTTTTCCTTGGCCTTCTCAATAATTTTGTTCTGAGGGCACTCCCGAATCAAATGGCCATGTTCATGGCATTTTTGGCACCTGAAGGGTATTTTCTCATAATCTATAGTTTGAAAATAGACCTCATCCCTATATTCCAGCCACAAACCCTCATGCAAAGCCCCAGATACATCCATTTCAACACAAATCCGAGCATAGGAAGTGTTCCTTTTTTGGATAGTGGCTTCAGAAGCTCGAACAAAGGTTCCCAGTGTGTTGCCTATCTGCTCCAGTGCCGCTGGTCTCCAATAGTCAATTGGCAGGGAAAACAAACGAATCCATACAAGGACCTGTGTGAATGTCTCCTGCTTCGGGGCGAAGTTGGGTTTCCAGGGCCTCATATAGAGACCAGCTGAGGCATAGAAATAAGGTCCTCCCTCAAAGATCTGGTCCTTGTCTTCCAGATTCGCAAAAACCACCGTGAAGAAACCCTTGGCTCCCAGGTGTAACTGCACATCCCCCCGTGGCTTCCAGACTTGCTTGATCCATTGACAAAGGGATTTTTCATTGGGCCAAAAGCCCATGAATTTGCAGATCACTGCATGAATGGTCATGTGATCCCTGTAGGCCTGTAGATACGAGTCGTTAATGATCACCCTAAGACTTTCCTTTGTCTTTGGCTTGCATCTGCCCTGGTTTTTCTGTTGGACCTCATCGTCAGCTAACCCTTTCGAAGCAGATTTGCTTAGGTCAGGGTTACCATTTGCTTCATTTTTCTAGGTTTATGCTTCCTCTTATGGAGGAATCGTATCCTAAGTGGGATGCGATTTAAGTTGCTCCTGTACCCTTGTGATAATTTTTGGCTGGTTGGGGGGTTGGTTTGCCATGGTATTGCCGTCCTCCTTTGTCTTATTCACTGCAGACTCAGAGCCTACGATTCTTACCCCCTCCATCGGGCGTTTACCCTTGTCAATCGTGACCTGTTTGAAGGTAGGGGCCCCCTACCTTCCCATTCGTTGGGCCAAGGCTAGCCCTCTTTGCCGCAAATCTTGGAGCAAGGCACTGCTCCCTGCCAGTGTTAGCAACAGAGCTTAGACTATGCTCCGAAAAAACCCTAGATTGCAGTGGTCGAACCCTCTTGAGAACCAATCCAGAATTCAGTTACAACACTCTCATGACTAGAGATAGATGTCATTAATATATCTATATAATTTTCATTATTAACTAAAACCCATCAAAATATAAAAATCATATGAAATTTAAATTTATTTTTCAAAATAAAAATTATATTTTACAAAATCCAATAAGATATTGTTGTAAACATGGCTCAAATTAGCGAAAGTGGACAATCTTTTGGTCTTGATAGGACATTTATTTTTGTTGGTCGACATAATTGAGGTCGAAACTTCAGACTCTCTATCCCTTTGGACTCCATGTGAAATCTCTTAGAAGAGACACCGTCTTTGAATACGTGTCAAGTCCATAGAAAAGTGGGTTCATCCCATAGACATTCCATTTTGCAATAGCCCACCAAGACCACTAGTTTACAATTGGCCAAGTGGATAGGAAAATGGGTGGTCTCCCCCACCTCCCACAAAACGGCCGACCAAGACCATTACGTTACAGTCCTTTCATTCTATGCAACTTCCAGTCCAGATGGAATCGAAGATAACCATGGAATTTACCTCATAGCAGTGGTTCAGCTTTTATTCCTTTGAAGGTATAGCCTTTTCATGTATAGCCTTTTCATACGATTTGCAGAATGCACATAAACTAGGGGTGAAGTAGCCTTTTCATACAATTTGCAGAATGCACATAAACTAGGGGTGAAGGCTTTAACTTCTATCCATCTATTTCTGAACTACAATATTTTTCCTTACAATCTTTAGAAAGTTTCTCTGCGCTTCTGAAATTCCTAAACTCACATAATCCCTGGCAATTTGCATCCCTTTGACCCATTAGTGCCTGTTTCATTCTATACATTCCAGTTGGAAATGGCCTCCACCTCCACTGCTATCAATCTCCCCACCAAGTCTTGTTATGAGGTCTTCCTCAACCATCGTGGCCCAGATACAAAAAATACCCTAGCCAGCTATCTTTACCGTCGCCTGGTTTTACATGGAGTCCGAGTCTTTTGGGACAAGCAAGAAATGCAAGTAGGAGATGATTTAACTTCTCAAATACAAGATGCTATTAAAACCGCTTCTGTCCATGTGGCCATCTTCTCGCCCCGATATGCACAATCTAAATGGTGTCTCGATGAGCTCCACCACATGGTGGAGTCGGGAAAGTCCATTATACCTGTATTTTACAATATCCAGCCCAGCGAGCTTAGACTGACACAAGGCGAAGGAGTCTATGCTCAAGCCCTACGTAACCTCGAAAAGAAGAGAACTCATGACTCTCAACTGCGTTACGACTCTGCCACCATTGAAAATTGGAGGGCTGCTCTCTCTACTGTTGGAGGAATAAGTGGGCTAGAGCTGGACAAGTTTAGCGGGTGAGAAGTTGAACTTACCCTCTCTGGATTCAATATGTAAGATCCCTTTACCTACAGTTCTATTTATTTTCTAACTATTAGTTTTTATATTTTCTTATGATTAAGTAGGGATGAGGGAGAGCTAGTCGATGCGGTCGTTGATTCTGTGTCGCAAAAGCTGAGAGGAACCTGCCGATTGGATGTTGCAGAACATCCCACCAGTTTGGATGAAAAGATTGAAGATTTTGAAGATAAAGTGTTATTGGTGTAGCGGCAGCAGAGTGACAGAGCCCGGGTCATCGGGATCGTAGGCATGGGTGGTATTGGAAAGACAACTTTAGTTAAAGAAATATTCAATAGGAAGAAGTCTGAATACAGTAGATCTTGCTTCTTATTTGATATAAGGGAGAATGCACGCAAAGCCTCTTTAGAATCACTGCAGAAAAAAATTCTTGAGTGCTTGACTCAAAGAAATGAAATAATAGAATGTGTGAGTGAAGGAATAGAACTGCTTAAAACCCGTCTCTCATCTTTGAAGGGGTTGGTTCAGGCGTTGGTAATTTTAGATGATGTAGATCATGTTAATCAATTAGATGCACTTCTTAGGCCAATTCGAGATGTTATTCACTCTAGCAGTTTAATATTGATTACATCTCGAGACAGAGATGTTCTCACAAGGTCAAGAGTGGAAGAGTCATCGATTTATAAGTTAAACAGCCTTAATCCACAACATTCCCAAGAAATCTTCTGCTTGCATGCCTTCACCCAACTCCATCCACCCCCAGGATTTGAATATCTAGTGGATAAGTATTTAAAGGCCTGCAATAGACTACCTTTGTCTTTGAAAGTGTTCGGAGCTCTTCTTTATGGAAATGATGACAAGTCTTTTTGGGAAGACCATTTGGAAAGACTTGAACAAATACTCCTAGATGACATACAAAAGAGTCTTCAAGTAAGTTACGATACACTTCAGATGGACGAAAAAATAATATTCATAGACATTGCATGCTTTTTTATAGAAACAAGAAGGAATATGGCAATAAAGTTTTGGGACGGATGTGGCTTGAAAGGCTCGCTGGGGTTTCGAAGTCTACTAAATAAGAATCTCGTGGAGCTCGAAGATATCAAGTACCATTTGGGTTTTTCTTACTGTGAGATTGAAGTTGGGATAAGAATGCACGATCACGTGAGAGATCTGGGAAGAAATCTTTCCAACGATCCAAGATTGCCGCGTCGGATTTGGCGGTCAGAGGACTTTGATTTGTTACAGCAATCATCTGTAAGTAGTCAATCATTCTATCTGCTATAGATTATCCATTAAAACCTTGGTACAACTTTTTCATATTTCAATGCTTTTCAATAATGAACAGGTAGTAACCGAAGTGCAGGGAATCAGCATGTGTATGGATGAAGTTCCATCATTTTCAGGCTGCAAAATTAGGAACTTGCAACTTCTTGATATTAACTGCGGCTACTGGGCAGATGGTCTCCTAGAAAGTATTATGAATGTAGTGCAGTCACCGAATCTCATATGGCTTCGCACGGACATGCGCACCTACTCTCGCCTGCGTTCTTTGTTTCCATTGACAAAGTTAAGAGTATTAGAACTGTTAGGCAGCAGCAGTGGCTGGAGGTCGCAATCGTTGTGGCATGAAGAATCGCAGGTAAATAGATATTCGTTGAATTCAAGTGAGTATATTTATTTTCTATTATAATACGGCGCCGGAGGGTCTCCAATGAATTCGGAAGGGTTTTATTTATTTTCAAGTGCCTGAATATATTACTGGATCAAATCCAAGGGTCTTGTAGATGACAATCTTCTCTATCTTTAGAATAATTGAACATTTTTGTAGGCACCTTTGCAGTTGAGGGAATTAACGATTGAAGCTCCCCTATCTGTTATTCCAAAGTCCATTGGGCTGTTGAAGAACCTGGAACGGATTGTGATATGTAATAATACACCTTGCGAGGAAATGTCAGAAAAGTTACCCGAAGAATTTTGTGAACTGCTTTTGTTAAAACACTTGAAGATGGCATCACATTGGATGTGTTCTCTGCCAGATTCATTTGGGAATCTAACAAACCTGAAACACATCGACCTGTCAGCGTGCACTAACTTGAAGAGTCTTCCGAATTCCTTCGGGAATCTAACAAGACTTGAATATCTTGATTTATATTATTGCAGTGCTTTAACCATGTCGATGGATGCCCTTGGAAACATCTGCACACTTAAGCACATAAATCTTAACTGTTGTAGCGGTATTGAGGTATTGCCTTCCCAGCTTGCACATCAATGGTCCCTGGAAATTTTAGACCTCACTAACTTGGAAAACTTGACAGAATTGCCAAGTGACATTGGAGAGCTAAGGAACTTGAAAATGTTACAGCTATGGAACTGCGGGAAATTGAAAGGTTTGCCGGATTCCCTTGGACGGTTGAATCAGCTGATCGAGTTGATGATATACAACTGTACTTCATTATGCCAACTGTCATTTAAAATGCTTGAAGGAGAAGTAGAAAGTATTTGCCCCAGCCTTAAATATCTTAATATCACCAGTTGTGATGCTCTGGTGGAGGTTGGAAGACTACCAGATGCACTGATAGATTTGGAATTGGTTGACTGTCCTAATTTGAGAAAAATAGAATGGCTAAGTCCTCTTTCAAAACTTCAAGAGCTGAAGCTTAAAAAATGTGAAAAATTGGAGCAGTTGCCTAGTCTTGAAACATTAGTATCTTTGGAAGAGCTTGAGGCATCTCGATGTGAGAAGCTGAGGAGCGTAAGGGGATTGGCCCATCTCACAAAGCTTTGAATACTAGATGTTTGGTGGTGCTCTGATTTAGAAGAGCTGGTAGGTGTTGAACACTTGAGGGCGTCGGAATGCCTAATTGTTTGCAACTGTCCTAAACTACAGTTACCTGAGGGAATCTAAATATTACATACGCTATCATGTAAAGAAAGAAGGTATTTTTGTAATGACATCATAATTTAATCATCCCAGTTCTTGCTAGCCTTAGTCTAATACATTAAAAAATCATTTAACATAAACTGTTTGTAAGCTCCGTGTGCAGCTGACGTATTTGTAATTAATTTAAAATATTTATTATACATACATTATATGATATCATGTTAAATGGAAAAGGAAAGTGTGTATATATATATATATATATATATATATATATATATATAATTAAAATTATATAAATTAAAAAATAATTGTATTTTAATTTAATATTTGTTAATATATAAATGTTTATCATATAATTTGGGTTAGTTACTGGGCAAATTTGAAAAGAAACAACATTATTGTAAAATGATGAAATGTTGGAAAATGAATTAGTTTTCCAAATATATAATTTTTGTTTATACAATTTGTGTCTAATGAATTTTGAGTGTTCCTAACACAAGTGTTATTTTTCATGCAAAATAAAATGCATATGTTTTTGTTAGTGCAATATTTGAGTACTTAAATGATGGAATCTTGTTACAAACATTTGTAAAGTTATAGAGAATAGGTTTTTCTTGTGTTGATTGGGTAGTGTAGGTAGATCATTGTCTCTCTGGAAGTTTATTTTGTAATTGGGAAATTCCCCTGTTGGGCAATAAATCTGGTAAGAGTAAGGCCAATGGTTTTTTTGTTTGGGATTAAATAGTGGAGAGATGACTCTATGGTTCGCGTGCACATGTCTTCAACAATCGCACGTTTGGGAAAACAAAATTCCGACATAGTTGTAGTAATTGTATTTCTTTCATCTTGTTATAATAGCCAAGTGAATGGGGTTTGCGGTTTTTTTTGTGGAGCTTGGCCAGTCACTTTCTAGGGTACATAGATGTCAACAGGGTTTCTTCCCTTCAGCAGTTTCCTCGTTGTTGGGTTGTATATGTGAAGCAGTGGTCTCGAGGAAGGTGCAGTTGGGGTTTTTTGGGCTTTTAATTTTTCTGTCTTAGGGAAAGGCCAACAGTCAATGTTTGGTAATGAGTTTTTGCAACAGGGAAGATATTGTGGACTAATCATCAAACCCTTTTGAATCTAATTTCATATGGAAATATCCTCCACATCAGCGACAAGAAATGGCGGTGAAGGTGACATATGGATCCCCGAATGTCAGGATGGAGGAGAAGGTGACATCTGGGCTCATGGAAGGTGAGACCTTTTTATCTCTTCCAATTTTGGAGGATATTCCTTTAGATCACCAAACTCTTGGTTCTTTTACTTCTGGATTTCATATTGGGGATTTTCCCCTACTAGGGTTTGCAAGCGACCTGAATGCAGGTGTTCAAGAATGGAAATTTGTGGCTTTTCAGTAGGTGGAGGAACCCTTGAGGGCAGCAATTGATCCTTTGATTGTCTCAAGACTCGACGTTTCTATGGTGGAAGCGGTTAGTTTAGAAAATTGTCAGGTTTTATCTAAAGAGTTTCTAGGTTCAGCGTTTAGACTTTCAGGTGGTGTCGCAGGTTTGTAATGATTTTGGAGGTCCTTTCCCTATGGATGGTCATGTCACTAATGATGTAACTTATTTGTTAGTTTCTTCTGGGGAAATTTTGGGCCTTTTAGTTGCAAACAACCCCTCAGCCTTTTTGGTGGGGGATTGACAAGTATCGAGGTTGCTGCTAGAGGGGAGGAGCCTAGAGGTGTGTCTCATTAAGGGGTCTATCCCTTTGGTCATGCTCTGGGAGATAAGTTGAGCACGGAAAATATGACTCTAGGCATTGGTCTTCATTTGGATAACATTTTGGAAACAATGGGAAAAGTTTTAGTAGGCGGAGTGAGGTGTTAGCACTACTCAACAGCTAGTTGGAAATCATGGGTAAAGGAAGAATGCAGGAATTTAAGTCCTTCTCTTCCGACTGTCAGCACATTAACAAGAGGGCAGTTTACCCTCAAATTCAATAAGGAATATGAAGCAATTTGGGTTCTTTCAATATTTCAAGATATTGAACATTGAAGAAACGCCCATTCTGTTTAAAAGGTGGTCTCTGTTGTTTGATCCTAATCGGGAGCAGCTTGGTGTTGGGTCGGTGTGGGTACGTATTCTTGGATTGTCGATCTAGTTATTGATAAAGGATGTCTTTTGCTTTATAGGAAATGAGCTGGGGATGTTTTCGATTATGACCGGTATTTTATCGAGTCAGGAAAGATGTATTTTGCAAGTATCTTGGTTAATCTTGATACCAGGGAAGGATTGGTGGTCAGAATAAATATTTAGTATTGTGAATTTTCTCACAGTCAGATTTTGGAATATGAAGGGGTTTCGTTTAGATGTGTAATATGCCTTGCGGTGGGGCATGCTTTAAAAGATTTCCCTCTTTCATTCAAGGGAAAATTAAGGAAGTATTCATTGTTTCAAGATAATAAGGGCTGAGTTTTTTCTAATGGTAAGTTTGGGGTTGGAGATTAATCAGAAGCTTTATCAAAAGGCAGATCTTAAGTGCCTCCTATTTTGGGTCTCTCGGTTAATAGAGCCTTGGTGCAGTCTAGCCCAGTGGTTGCGCCACCATATGTTGTTGGGATGTCTGGTTTAGGGGCATCCTAAACATTGGTTATTTCCTCTTCTTCTCCCCCTTAATACTTTAATTGATTTAATTTTGCATGCTCTATGGTTTATGCTCTTTCTGACTTTGTGGGTCATGCAAGGAATCTTTGACCTCTCCCTTGCCCAATTATTTCGGAACCTTCCTATTTCCCGATCCCTTCTCCTTCCCTTAGGTCCAGAGCTAGGTATTTAGGTCCTCAGGATTCCATGAGGGGTTTGGGTCATCTGCCTCCATCTAAGTTGTCTAAATTCCCTTGCGAGCGTCAATCCAATATTTCTAAAGTGAAAATCTAGACCAGTCAAGATATTGCTGCTAGTAAAAAACTTACTTTGGAAGGGGTTCTTAGAGTGACAAACACCCCTATATATGGTCCTAGATGAAGTATATTTTGTTAAATTATAGGGGGATGGCTAACTCCTCTAAGCATCTCGTCTTGAAGAAGTTGGTCTTCTCGATTTAGTTGGATGTTTTCTTTCTACGAGAAACTTTAGCATCTTGTAGTGATATTGTAACGTAGATGGAAATGATGTTCCCTGGTTGGTGCTTTTTTGCTATCAATGTGAAGGGTCATTCGGGAAATCTGGCCATAGGCTGTAATCAAAAATTTGTATAGATCCTTAGTTGTTGGGTTATGAGGAGGTCTTAACGACCAAAATTTTCTATAAATAATTTCGAGGCACTCTCAAATTGGTAAATGTGTATGGCCCCTACCATGAGAGAGTGTGTTTCTAGGAAGGTCTCACGAATCGAAAATTCATAAGGACTGATAATTTAATTCTCATAGGAGAACTAAATTTTTAAATAGGATTTTCTGATATTTAGGGTTCTCGTGCCCACATGGATCTCCTCTTTGATTTATTTTCTCGGTTGATTTAATCCCATGGTTTCCTTGATGTGGATATGGTTAAGAGAATCCCTATGTGGTGCAACAAAAGGGTGGGGAATATTATGGTTGCACCCAAAATTAATCGATTTCTAGTTAAATCTACTCTCTTGGCCTCTATTCCTCTTTTTCGACAGTGATTGGGTATGGGGGGTGGTTCTGATCATCATCATCTCTTCTTGGAGCTGAAGGGTGAATCCAGGAAGCCAATATATCCTTTTAAATTTAATTTAGCCTGGTTAAAATTTTATAGGCTTGGTTAGAGAACACTGGAATCATTATAATTAGAGAGATGGTAGATCATGCATGTCTCAGTTTGTAGATAAATTAAATCACTTTAAAAGATCCATTACGGATTGGGCTACGGAAAAATCTCGGAAGGATAAGGAGGCTCTCAAAGAGATAGACAATGATTTGGAGCAATTAGAAGATCCTTTTCGGAGGGGGTCAGAGTCAAACAATTCAAGGCATAAAATTATCCAACTAGAAGCTTCTAGGGGGAGGATTTTGGAGGAAAGGGAAGATTCATGGTGGTTGAAAAGCAGGCCCATATAATTGAAAGTAGGAGATGATAACACACAATTTTTTTTCAAAACTTAACAAAAGGTAGATGGAAAGTTAATACCATATGGAAATTAATGGATCAAAACGATGATATGGTCTCATCCTTTAAGGATTTTTCCAAGCTGGGAGTGAGTCATTTTCAAGACCTGTTTAGAGACCCCCAAGTAGCCTCTCTGGTTGAGATTATTCACACTTCCCCTCTTTTTCCCAGATATGTAGATGAAGTTGTTAATAGGATCTTGATGGCTCCAGTTCTAGAAGATGAGTTGGGGAAGGTTTTGCACAACTTTAAGTGAGATAAAAGTATAGGTCCAGATGGCTATCTTGTTGAATTTTTTGCTGAATTTTCGATTTGGTGGGAAACAATCTTCTTAAAGTGGTCGAAGAATGTAGAAGGAGAGGTATAATGTATGAGGTTTTTAACTCAACTTGTATTTCTCTCATTCCCAAGAATGACATGCCCATCTTGAATAATTTAGACTAATTTCCCTATGTAACAATTTTTATAAAATAATAGAAAAAATCTGTGCAAACCGAATGAATCCAATTTTATCGAGAGTGTCCATATTATGGAAGAGCGTTAAGCACATTTAGTGAATATTAGGGGAAATATCATGGCGGAGCAACATGCCATTAGACGTTCAACAAATAACCTTAATTTCCTTTATAGAGAAAGGTGGGAATTTTGATTGTCTACTCACATGCTAGGATCATCATGCAGAAGCTAGAGCCTTTTTTAGCAAGAAGTGAAAAGTTAGAAGTGAAAATGTAGTTTATTTCAAAGGAACAATTTTCCTTCCTTGAAGGAAAGCAAATTCATGAAGCAATAGGGGTTGCACAGGAATATCTTCATAACTGTAAGACCAAAAGATTCAAAGGTATGGTTTTCAAAATTGATCTTTTGAAGGCATATAATAGAGCTCATTGGTTATATATCAGGATGTTGCTAACTCATCTTGGCTTTAATATTTATTTCATTAATTGGGTTATGTGATGTGTCACTTTTGTAACCTTTGTTGTTTTAATAAATGGATCTTCTTCAAATTTATTATGTGTAGAAAGATGCCTTTAGAAGGGATGCGCCCTTTCGTCTCTTCTATTTTTATTGATTGTTGAAGGGCTAAGAAAAATTATAGGTGAGGCTAAAAGAAAAAGGGACCTAAAAGGGTTGATGGAGTTAGAGAATTTGTTTCTAACTCACCTTATGTTTGTGAATGATGTGATTCTTTTTTGTGATGGATCTTACAGGGATTCACTAGCTATTAAAATTATCCTTATTCTTTTATATTTTGCTACAGGGATGGAAGTAAATGTAAATAAATATTCTTTCTCAACATTTGGTTATTGTATGGAAGAACTCCTCTTTGCAAAAGCTCAATTCTTAAGAAGGTTTTCTTTCAAGGATGCACTTAAATATTTGGGGTTCCATTTAAAGCCAAATTGCTACAAAAATGTTGATTGGATGTGGTTTCTGGAAAAAAATGAGAAGCATCTTAAGGTTTGGAGTTACATATGGTTATCTTGTGCAGGTAGACTAGTACTCACAAAATATGTTTTGGAGACGATCCATTTTTTCTGAATGACACTATCTTGGATTCCTAAAGGGATCATAAATTCAATCCGAAAAAGTTTTTGTAGATTTATGTGGGAAAGTCATCAGCAAAGAAGGATTTTATCTTGGGCATCTTGGGATAAAATTGTCGTGCACAAGAAATGGGGTGGATGGGGCTTGAATAATCTCATTACTTTCTCTAATGCAGTTGTTGTAAAGGTTGGGTGGAGACTTATATCTGCAAACAACTTATGGAAAGAGGTTGGTTACAAGAAATACATGTTCCCTAACTCCTTAGAAGACTGGATTAGAAATCACATCAAGTTTAGACTAAATAGATTTGATGTGTGGAAAACAATGATTGACTCTATTTCTATAATTGAAAGTGTTCTAGCATGGAAAGTTGGTTTAGGGGAGTGGGTCAGAATTGGACAAGATCCTTGGTTGGAATATGGAGATAATTTTCGATTACCCATGGATCTTATTGAATTTAATGCCTCCTAGGGCAGAACAACTTTAAATCAGGTGGTTGATTTGGATTCTACCACTATATGGTCTCAAGGTTGGTTGTCTCCTCATGCCTTAAATCTTCCTATAGCTTGGCACTAGGTTTGGAAAGCCTATCCTTTAGCTCTAGTGATTTCTGATGTTAGAATTCAAGAGGAAGAGGATGAATTGCAATGGATTCATTATTCATGTGGATTTTATTCTCCAAATGAGGCCTATACTCATATATTCACAGATAAGGAGCCAGATTCACTATTTTGGTGGTGGAAGCCTTTATGGAAGTTGCAGTTACCGACTAAATCTCATTTATTCCAATGGTGGTTGCTGGAAAACAAGGTTCCAACAGTAGAAAATCTAAAAGAGCTCATTTTTTCAGGTCCAAGTAATTGGTTCCCTATCTGTAAGTCAACGGAGGAATCGATTGACCACATCTTTTTGTTCTATAACACTGTCAGTAAAATCTGGGTCTTGGTGAATGTGGCTCTATCATTTGGTCATTAGTGGCAAGGTATGTCATTCAAATATGCCTGAAATAATTGATGCCATGCAGTCTTAAATCCAAAAATGAGGAATTTTCTCCCTTTGATTATTTAGGTTATCTAGATTGACAGAAATAATCTCATTTTTCAAGAAAAATCTATTTATCCATATCGAATTGTTGGGAAAGTGGTCGCAATTAATGAGATGATTCCAGATGAAGTGTTTGTGCCAAGATCCTATAATATTAGAGAGGAACTAATTGAAAGGTTTAGGCCATGGACCTATTTTCATGGTTTGTCCCAAAGGGATAGCTCATGTGGTGGGGGTGCAATAATATTCCTGTTTGAGAATCATTCTTTCAGATTAAAGAGTGGGTTGGGGTGTGGTGAAAATAATTATGTACATCTTTTAAGATTGAAACTCCTTGTTTTTTCTCTAGAAAAAGGGCATTGATAAATAATTTTTTTTTGGAGATTCTTGTGTGGTCATAAATTGGTTGAATGAATCCTATGTTTGTCACATGCACACACTCAAGCCTGTTATTTATGAAGTCCTTTTGATAAAGTGAAATTTTGATCTGATTTGTTTCTGCAGCTACAAAGAAGGCTGAAACTACAAATCTGAATTGCAGTAGAGAAAGTTGCAGTATCAAGTTGTTGGAAGGAAAAAAAAATATGGCATGACCTTGTTGACCTTGGGAGGATGTGTTTTGGTCAAAGGGAGGTCTCTTGAAGAAGTTGGATTAGGGTTTATATGGAAAAAAGAAGGTCGAATTTGCAAGACAAAGATTGCAAGACAAAATTGCATGGTCGAAATGATGGTTGAAGTTGTAGCTATAAGTTGGTTAATGTAGGATTGAACTATGATAATATGAAGGGATGATTTGGTACTTAGAGGTTGACTTGGTCTAGGGCTTCGGTATTTATTGTCTCATTTGAAGCAGGTTCTAGAAGAAGATAAGTGTTTGTGGGTTTTCCCCTTAGGGGGGGTTTTCCCTGGCTTGGATCCCAACTTCTATGTCTACTATCTTTCTTTTAATGTGGTTCACATAAACTGAGTGGCCGCTACATCCATGAGAAAACAAGTAGATCAACCCAAAGGGATCTACTCACCAGCCAAACTAGCAAGGCCTAACCCAAAGGGGCAGTGAGGAGATTTGACCCCGTGACCTCTTGATAGGCAAGGTACTTAGAAACAAAAACTAGAACAACTGAGCTATCCCTTGGGGCTTCTATGTCTACTGAATTTATTATTTTTCTCTTTATATTTGTTTGATGGAAGAAGATATAATAAATAAACTCAAGAAGATAACTAAAATTTATAAATAGATATCAAGGATAAGGGAAATTGGAATTAATAGCTTCCACATTTCTTTTTCCAACACCTTAAATAGATAATGATATAAATTAGTCGTTATAGGGAAATTAATGCATGAATGGTTAATTATAGAGAAATTTTAATAATAAAAAATTATAAGGTACTAAAGTAGCCAGTAGAAGGATTATAGCTATTAAAGGGATTCAAATGGGTCAAAATTAAAAATATCCATTAGAGGGAATCAAATGGGCCAATGTTCAACAAAGGAAATGGAGTGAATAAAGAAAAATAACAAAATAAAAAAATCAATTAGGATAACCTATAAATAAGAATAAAAATAATATTTAATTGAAGTAGGTTTAGATATAAATAATATAATAAAATATAGAGAGTGTAGTTAAAATTAATTAAATTGAAGCTTTGGAATATATAGACTCTATAGTAGTTCATTATTTGTCACTACCTTTTTTCCATTTTGATCTATAAATGTCCCTCTCTCCATATATATATATATATATATATGGAGAAAAGGATGTTTATACAACAAAATGGAAAGAATGCATTGACAAATAATGAAATACTATAGGGTGTAAAATATTAATAACATAAGGAGAAAGGGGATGAGCAAAGAAAAAAAGAAGAGGAAGGGCATGTAATCAAGAAGAGGGAATCAAAATTTATGAGAAAGATGATGGATGACAGGATGCCAATATTGGCTTAGTATGTATCCATATCCTTTGTTAAATTTATAGGGATGCTTCTTGATTTCAAGAGCTTCTAAGATGATCCTAGAGTTATAGAAAAGAATAGAAGCTAATATTTTTTTCTTGATCAAAACAAGTGAGATTTTTAGATTTACAAGAGTATTAAACTAAGACAGATTTTACAAATGATGGTGGTTAGTATCGACAATGTGTTCTTTAAGAAGGGTTTTGAATGGTCCACCGGTATCACTAATGTAATATTTTCCACAAGAAGAGGGAACTTGGTATATTGCCGAACCTAACCAAGGATAAAATGCATCCTTAGCTAACCGAAATATTTGCTTCAGATTTTTGTGATGTTTTAAGACTGTTTTTATATTACTTTTGGCTAAAATATGATATTTGCAATTTATTTTATATAACAAAGAGAAACCATACCAACAGTATGGGATGAATCAAGATGTTCAATATTAGACTTATCAATAGGTTGAAATGCTTTATTAATTTGAGAGGAGGAATACCCATTAGATTTAAATTCTTAGATTAGATGGGCCTTTTATTTAGAAAGGAATTAAGGGGCATAAATTCTTAGGGCATGTGAAATGAGAGTTTTTAATCCACCTAATTTTTCGGAAGGGTGGTGGTGGGAGTGGGCATGAAGATACCAATTGGTGTGGGTATTTTTTCTATAGATATGATGGGTTAGGGAGAAATTAGCGATGCGGGAACATCAATAAAGGGTAGGGAAATATTAGATTCAAATTCCATGGTGATTGAATGTGAGGATACCTACCATTAAGATGGGAAAGAAAGGCATTGAGAGCTTAAAGACCATGTTTCCATACAACAAAAGTGTCAATGATAAACCTATACCAACACTTTAGATTTTGATACCAAGAGTTGAGGGCTTGGGTTTCAAATTGATCCATGTAAATGTTAGCTACAACAGGAGATAAGGAAGAACCCATACTTGTGCCTTCAATTTTATCATAAATGGTTCCTTTGAAAAAAAGGAAAGTGGAAAAGAGGAAAATTGGAATGGGATTAAAGGTTTTAGAGTCTACAAGATTAGAGAGAAGATTAATTGCTTCATGAACGAGAATTTTAGTGAACAAAGAAACAACATCAAAACTGACTAATATTTCATTGTCACCAATTTGGAGGTTCTTAGTTTTTTTTAACAAAGTCAGCTGAATATTTGATAAAATAAGAGGAGGACCCAATAAATTGTTTGAATTTTTTGTCCAAATGCCTACCAAAGGCATGGGTAGGGGGGCCTATAGCACTAACAATTGGTCTAAGAAGAATTCTAGGCTTGTGAATTTTATATTGACCATAAATTTTGGGGGTATGGGCGGTGTGAGGGATAAGGCACTGTTGAGTGGCAACACCCATAGTGGAAGACTTTGTGGCTTGAGTGAAAAACTGAGTAATGGAGTTTATAGGGTCTTGGGGAAGAATATTATGAGAGTAAGAAGGGAATAGATCAAGAATTTTAGAATCATAATCCACCAAGTTCATAATGACATAAGCATTTCCTTTGTCATCCTTGAGGATAAGAATGTTAGGATTATTATTAAGCATTTTTAATGCTAGGAATTCTTCTTTTTATAGATTGGGTTTAAGGGGCTTAACACGACAAAGAATTTTACCACAATCCTAATGAATTTCTTCAACTAATGTGGGAGGGGAGGCATTGAGACATTAACTCAATCCAGCATGGAAACTCTTTAGTGGGGATCTAGAGAGGGGCTTATGCAAAGACGTTAAACCCATTCTCAAGGAGACTTAGGGTGGGGGAATCTATATCAAGGGCAGTGAGGTTGACCATGGAAGAGGGTCATAAAAAGGATGATAAAGAAAAGGCTACTCCATTATTATTATTAACAACTTTATTATTAATATTCATTATTATTTCCAACTTGACTAGAATCTCTAAGGGAAGAAATGAAGTTGAAATAATTTTAAGAGGAGGAATAATTAGAAAAAGATATATCCTGTGAGGAGGGTTGACAATTAATAATAGGGAAAGCATTATTATTATTATTAGTATTATTATTATTATTATTATTATATTGAATAAAATAGCTAGGAGAGGTAGGGAAATTAGAGGAGAAGGAACAATTGAAGAAATATCTATCCTCATAGGAGGGGTGAAAATTAATAATAGAGAAAGAATTGTTATTATTATTATTATTGTTATCATTTTGAATAAAATCTCTAGGAAAGGTAGGGAAATTTGAAGAGTATAGAGAGGAATAATAATTAATAGAAAAATTATAGGAGGAGATATTATTTCAAGGGGAATTAATAATAGGGTACAAATTAGGGTTAGACATTAAAGAGGGCCTTTCATCACAAGAATGAGAATACGAGTTAGGGGTTTGTGGGGCCTATTTAGGAGTTATGAAAGCATTCAAAGAAGATGATTTAGGAGAGTTTTCATTCATGCTAGCTGAGTAATGAGGTTTTCTTGAATTCAAGTGAGTGTAGGGGGTCAAGGTCAAATTAGACTACACACATGTTGTCAACATGTTACTAGAGCTGGAAGAGGGAGAAGAATGTGACAATCCAGATGATGAAGGAATGAGAGAATTTCTAGAGTGAGTGGGGTTGATCCAGGTGGATATTGGTGCCCACCCACCTATTCTACTTGGACCCCCACCATTGTTTCTTTTAGCTTTTCAGTTTCCTTAATTGTAGCACAATTTACTATTTTTGGCAGTTTTTTAGGTCCTAAACTTCCAGAGCCATTTTGAGGCCCTAAATGACGTTTTTTGGGCATAAAACCTCTAGAAAATGTGACATTCACTATCAACAGTTGTATTCCTTGGATATATATTTCTAAATATGTATCATGTGCCTCAAACTGAGATAATATGCCAAAGTTACGACCCCAGGAAATTGATGTAGCAATTTACCCCGATGGGGCGCATATTCTGGCGTTTCATCTCCTAAGGTTAGGTTTTTGGATGTTTAGGTTTTTCTATTGTTTCTTAATAATATATAGGCCTTCGATCCTCATTGTCACACAAAGTTCAAAGGCCTATAGCCGCCACATCTCTTCTCAGAGATAAGCTACCAACACCCTAGCTAGTTTATTTCAATCATGTCTATAAATTTCAGTTATTTGATTTTAATGAAATCAAGTGTTATTTTTGCTGCATCTTTGTATTTATGGTTATATGTGTATTCTGTTGCGTTCCTGCATAAATTTGGATTATTGGTATTAGAGCAGTCTTCTCTTTCTCGATCCTTCTTTGCATGTCACCACCAAGGTTGGGTTATAAGGAGTTAGGGCTCGATCTGGTTGAACCTTTGCAAGATCAGCCTCGCAAACCCCGACGATTGCACATGGGGGAAATAAAGAAAGATGAGGGAGCAGGATATCCTATCAAAATATTGCTCGAGGAGGCGCGATGATGGATAAATTCATTTAGATCCTTCAATGACTGGCCACTGGCGGCACATCTACATCCAGCAACCACTCTGGAGGCGCAACCAATTTTAATGTACAAGTAAGCTTTGACATTCCCATATTTTATGGCCAAATATAAGCAGATGTTGTAGATAGATGGTTGAATCTATTAGAAGGATATTTCTCGGTTCATGACTTTTCCGACCGAGAGAAGATTATTTTTCACTTCACAAAGTCGCCCCCCATGTCAAGGACTGGTGGGAAACCTACTGTGACAAGAAGGACGAGGGGGAACCCTCTTTGTTCTCGGCCATACCCACTTGGAATTATTTATGAGACACCATCAAGGAAAAATATTATCCCGTGGGGAGCTATGAGGACAAGTACATACAATGGACTACGCTGCGGCAACAAAGGGATCAATATGTGCATGAGCTGGCAAATTTGTTCCATATCCTACACACAAATTTGGGTATCAAATATTCGGAGAAACATTTGGTGCTTAAGTACCAAATTTTTTTGCACAGATACATTCAGGAGGAAATGGAGTTCCTCAACATCTCCTCGCTTGGTACAACATACAGGTATGCTGCCAAGATTGAGCAAAAATTCAAAGAGAAGAAGCGAGACTTTGGATCTGCGAATCAAAAGCATGCAAAAGGTGCCCCCAAACCGCAGAACAAAGGACAAAGCCAAGGCATGGTAGCCCAAGACAACCTACCAAAGCCGCAAGCAAATAAAAACATCGCGAAGCCGAAGAAGGACACGAGAAAGTGGTGTGAGTTCCATAAGAGCTCGAGTCACAACATAAGTGAGTGTCGAGCCAAGCAGTCATTGGTGGCCGAGATGAAGGCTTTTGAATTAGATGCATGCTCCAACACTGAATCAAAACCTGAGAAGGGGAATTACACAAGGAAGTAGATTATTGATGTGGAGCCCAATGCCACCGTTGCCACCACAAAGATCCAAAAAGAAGAACCGGAAGATCCATACCAGATGTGGGAAAAGGGTTCCCCGCTATAGTTCATTGTCAACAATGGGAGCCAAATGAACCTCATTTCAGCAGAGGTTGTGAAGTGGTTGGGCTTTCCTACCATAGCACATCCACAACCATACACATCGAGTGGCTTCACCAAGGACGAGATCTCTGCATCAACCATCAGTGATGCCTTCCCAATAGCATCAAGCCCTTCACCGATGAGGTATTATGTGACATTGATCCTCTTGATGTTTGTAATGTATTATTAGGCCAACCATACTTGTGGAAGCAACATGTTGTGTATGAGTCCCACCCTCACGCTGTTATTGTTACTTTGGGAAATAAGTTGTATATGATACCAGAGGTACCACTGCTTGTCGCTATCTCTTTGGTTACTATAAAACAATGCAGTAAGCTCATTTCCAAAACCAAGAAATTTTTTTTCCTGATGATCCACCCTCAGGGAAAGAAGAAGACTGTGGCCATGACCTCCAGACAAGGCTCCTCTGCACGACAAAAACAAATGGACAAGGTCATGGAGGAGTACTGGGACATATTCACCTCACCCACAGGGGTGCCTCTGCATTGTTAGGTCAAGCACCCCATCGATATGACCCCAAGTGTGCCACTGCCCAATGGACCAATCTATCTCCACTCTATTCTGGAGAACGATGAAATCAAGAGGAAGATTCAGGAGATGCTATAGAAAGGTCACATCTGAAAAATTTCATCACCCTGTGGGAGCCCGATTGTGTTGGTGCATAAGAAGGGTGGGACTTGGAGACTTTATATTGGCTATTAGGCGCTGAACAAGATCACTGTCCAGAATAGGTACCCGATCCCACAGATTGATGACCTTCTAGACTAACTCAAAAGGGAAAAATATTTCAGCAAGATCGACTTAAGTCCGAGTATCACCAGGTACCAATCGAACCGTCCAATGTGTGGAAGACTACCTTCAAAGCCAAGGAGGGCCTGCTCGAATGGTTGGTCATGCCTTTCAAGTTGAAAAATTCTCCCGCAACTTTCATGAGGCTGATGGAAGACATCTTGTGGCCATTCACCAATTCATTTGTAGTAGTGTACTTGGATGACATCCTGATATTTAGCCAGACTTTGGAAGAGCACCTCCACCACATCCGACAGGTCCTCTAAACACTGAGGAAACACAAGTTGTGTGCCAATTTGGAGAAGTGTTCTTTTGGCATGACCTAGGTTTAATATTTTGGATACATTATTGATGAGCGGGGGGTGCATGTGGATCCAACCAAGATCCAAGTCATTCGGGATTGGCTAGCCCCAACCACTCTAGCATAGCTTCGCATATTTCTGGGTCTTGCTAATTTCTACTGCAGGTTCGTGTTGGGATTATCTCATATCACTTTACCATTGAATCAAGTCGCCAAGGGAGCAGTGAAAGAAATTTTCTTTTGGTCAGAATCTCAACAAAAGGAGTTTGTAGAATTGAAACATCACCTCTGTTGTGCCCCAGTGCTTACATTACTAGACTTGCAACAACCATTTGAGATCAAGACATATTCCTCTAAATAAGCTATTGGAGCAGTTCTTACTCAATAGGGGCATCCAGTGGCATATCACAATGAGACATTGTTCGACACAGTCTAAAAGTATCCCACTTATGACAAAGAGATGTATTCCATTGTGCAGGCTTTCCGACAATGGAAGCATTACATTTTGGGGAAGGAAACGATCATCCACACAGACCACTAACCTCTGCATTTCATACAGACACAAGGGAAGTTACAGAATGATTTCCATAAGAATTGGTCCACATATATCCAACAATTTCAATTGAACATCAAGTACAAGAAGGGAAACACCAATAATGTTGCAGATTACCTCAGCTGACCACCAATCGTAGCAATAACCACCATGCGCAACTGTTGTGGGCACGAAACTTTTGATTGGTCAGTTCTCTACAAGAGTGATCCAGAATTTGGGCACACATACAAGATGCTCTTGGATGGTAACCGAGTTTCAAATTTCCACCTCCAAGATGCACTGCTATGTCACCTGGGACACCTTTGTGTTCCTTCAAGTGAGCATGTCAAGATGATATGGGAAGCACACTATAGTCAGGTTGCTAGGCATTTTGGGGTTGAGAAAAAAGTGGCATTATTGTAGAAGTATTTCTATTGGCCAAACCTTCGACAAGATGTCAGGAGATCCTACACTGCCTATGCCATTGCCAAACCAGCCATCAAGAAGCAAGGCCTCTATACTCTGCTTCCTACCCTTAATCGACCTTGGGAATCCATATCCATGGATTACATGTCGGTCCTTCCTTCTATTAAGCATGAAAACGACTGTTTTTTCATGGTCGTCGACATATTCTTGAAGATGGCCATTATGGCGGCTTGTAAGAAGAATATCACAGCAAAATCCATTACTAAACTCTTTTTTGAACAAGTATGGGCACTTTTTGGGATCCCATGGTATATCATCTCATATCAAGACAGGAGGTTCCTCAGTACATTTTGGTCCAATCTCTGGTCAATGCTAGACACCAAGCTCACCAAGTCCACAGCTTTCCATCCCCAAACTGACGACCAGACAGAGGTCATCAACAAGATGATCGTACACATTTTGTGCATGTACAAATAAAATAATCCATGCACATGGGATGAGAGCCTCCCCTATGTACAACATATTTATAATAGGGCCCTCCATAACTCAACCGACCACAGCCCCTTTCAGGTGGGCTTGGGATTCCATCCACTATGTCCCATTAACGTAGCCATGCCATTTACAGTTACTCAGGCTCATTCGACTCATGTCTAGTCTGAAGCTGCCAAGGCAAACAACTTCATTGATCACATTCAACACATTTTCCAACATGTTCATGGAATATTGGATAGACCCAATGCTAAGTATAAGTAGCGGCATGATCAACATCGGATGCAACACAAGTTCCAGGTGGGCAACAAAGTGTGCCTACATTTGCAGAAGGAGTGCCTCATTGGACTCCACCACAAGCTTCACCTGCTCTGATATGCAACATACACCATCACCAAGGCTATAGGGGACAATTCCTTCGATCTCAGTATTCCACCATTCCTTGGTCTGCACCTAGTGTTCAATGTCGACCAACTTCGGCCCTACTTTCCACCTCTACAGGACACATCCGACGTGGCAGAACAACTCGCACAAATACAGTTAAACCCAAACTGCATGGAACAAGCCACAACTGATCAGATTATGGACACACATATCAATAACACCTGCCAACAAAGGATCCAACTATATCAAGTTGTCAAAGTAGGCCAACTCCTTCACTAGGGCAAGTGGCTCACCACGAACCAAGTTCAACAGAAGTTTCATCATCTCATGGAGGAACTCAACGCAATGGGTACCATTGCTTCCTAAGGGGGGACAAATGTGTTGGGTGTGGAGCCTGATTATCTTGTTTAATTTGTATCACAGCATTGGACCGCTGTACCTTAAAAGGGGCGGCAACGCCGCTCGTAATTAATCGCTGTCGTGGGCGGTCCAGGGGGGGTGGCAGCACTTTTCAGAGCCCCCACTGGCTGGGGGTTTCGGGGGCAGTGCCCCCAAAGCTAAAAACAGATGTAAAATTGCCTTGTAAAAGTACAGTAATTTCTAGTCAATCTGGGTCATTCATAGGCGGATGATCTGACGGTACAAGTTATGTTTAAATTAGGGTTTTTTTCCCTAGAAGGCAACCCCCTTGTATATATGAGGGTATTGTATTGCGGCTGTGTATGATGTGTTTATTATCAGAGCAAGAAATAGATAGGGAGATTGTGAGAGAGAATAGAGGATATTACAGCGGATCTGCTGTAGGTTTTGTCTCTTCAATTTTTGCTGGATAATAGAAAGGAAGGACTGGCTGTTCGAGGTGGACGTAGCCCAAACTGGGTGAACCACGTATATTTGTGTCTCTCTAGTTTTATGTGTTTTGTGTGCTTTTATTTTTCACATATTTTATGTGTTGCATTGCTCCATAATATATAATTTTCTAGCAACTGGTATTAGAGCCGAAGGTCTATTTGGCTGATAAACTAGCAGGAAAGAAGGGTTCCTGGTTCGAGTGGGAGCAATGGCGGAAGATGGTAAATTTAGGGTTGAGAAATTTAACAGCCAAAACTTCCCGTTGTTGAAGATGCAGAAGGAAGATTATGTGTATCAGAAAGATCTGTACCTACCATTGAGCGGAAAAAAAAGAAGCCGGCGGCCATGACAGACGCAGAATGGAACATTCTCGATAGAAAGGCACTCGAAACAGTACGATTGTGCCTTGCAGCATCAGTTGCCTTCAATATTTCGAAGGAAACATCAACAAAGGGTTTGATGCAGACATTGGCGAAACTATATGAAAAACCCTTAGCCTCAAACAAGGTATTTCTTATGAAACGACTATTTAATATGAAGATGTTGGAAGGTGGATCTGTTGCAGACAATTTAAATGATTTTGATACAGTTACCAGCTAGTTAAGTTCTGTAGGGGTAAAATTTGATGATAAAGTTAGAGCTCTGTTATTCTTGTGCTCATTGCCAGAGATTTGGAATGGTTTAGTAATGGCCATTAGTAACTCTGTCTCTAGATCTAGTACTTTAAAGTTTGATGATGTTGTCGATGCTATCCTTAGTGAGGAAATGCGACGAAAAACCTCTGGTGAGACATCGGGTAATGATTTGAGTGCAGAGTCTAGGGGAAGAAGAATGGAAAGAGGAAAGAGCTTGGGTTATCGCAGTAAATCAAGGAAAGGCAGATCCAAGTCTAGATCGGGGTTAGTGTGCTGGAAATGCGGAAAGAGAGGACACCTAAAGAAAAATTGTAGATCTTGGAAGGTAAAAGAAGGAGATGCACAGCAAGAAAACAATCATGAAGCAAATGTGACAAGTGATGTGTTACAAGATGCTTTGATTCTTTCTTTCGAAAATGTTACTGATTCTTGGGTTGTAGATTCAGGGGCTTCATTCCATGCCACACCTGATAAGAAATATTTTCATGACTATGTTCAAGGAGATTTTGGACAAGTTCGTTTGGGTGATGATAAAACCTGTAAAATTTTTGGAATGGGTAAAGTTCTTGTAAAACAACAGAATGGAAACCAATGGCTACTAAAGGAGGTAAGGCATGTTCCAGATCTGAAGAAAAATCTGATTTCAACAGGGAAGTTAGGCGGTGAAGGTTGTGTGACAACTTTCACGGATAAAACTTGGAAGGTCACCAAAGGAGCCCTGGTAATAGAAAAAGGCGAAAAGGTTGGTACATTGTATTTATGCAATGGTATTTCTAACTCTGTTAATGCTTTAACTTCCAAAGGAGTAGATGCAGCATTATGGCATCATAGGCTCAGACACATGAGTGAGAAGGGAATGAAGATTCTTCACTCAAGAAACTTGTTGCCAGGTTTGAAGAATGTTGATTTGGATTTCTGTGAGAATTGCATTTATGGAAAACAGAAGAGAGTCAGATTTCTCAGAGTTGGGAAAGAAAATAAGAGTGAAAATTTGGAGCTTGTGCATACAGATGTATGGGGACCTGCTCAGGTATCATCTCTCGGTGGCTCTCGTTATTATGTTACTTTTATTGATGATGCAACTAGAAAAACATGGATTTATTGTATTCAGAATAAATCTGATGTATTCGATACTTTCAAGAAATGGAAAGCTTTGGTTGAGATTGAGACAGGAAAGAAGTTGAAGTGTCTCAGATCAGAAAATGGAGGTGAATATTGCAGCAAAGAGTTTGATAGGTACTGTTCAGAGCATGGAATTCGTAGAGAGAAGACAGTTCCAAGAACACCACAAGAAAATGGTGTGTCAGAAAGGATGAACAGAATAATCATGGAGCGTGCAAGGTGCATGAGATTGCATGCAGGATTGCCTTTACAATTTTGGGCAGATGCTGTAGATACTGTTGTTTATCTAATAAACAGAGGGCCTTCAAGTTCCTTGGATGGTGGTATTCCAGAGGAAGCATGGACAGGTAAAAATGTAAACTACTCTTTTTTAAAGCCTTTTGGTTGTGAGGCCTTTGTCTGTATTAATAAAGAAAATAGAACAAAGCTTGAGGAAAAATCAAAGAAATGTACCTTTATTGGATATGGTGTTAATGATTTTGGTTATCGCTTATATGATTATGAAAATCACAAAATCATTAGGAGCAGAGATGTAATATTCAATGAAAAGGTCTTGTATAAGAATCAATTGCAGGAAAAGAAATAGGAAAAAGAAAGCAAGGAATACACGGTTCTTGATGAGATAACTGAAAAATTAAAGGTGCCTGAAAATAATAATAATCAACAACCACAGCAGCAACAACCACCACAACAGCAACAGGCACCTCAAACACCTGAAAGTGGTGTTAGAAGATCTACCAAGATAAGTAGACCCCCTGAACGATACTCTCCTTCATTATATTATTTATTATTGACTGATTCTGGTGAACCTGAATGTTATGAAGAAGCAATGCAGGTTGAAAGTAGGAAGAAGTGGGAGCTAGCCATGGAAGAAGAGATGGACTCCTTAATGCATAACCAGACTTGGGACTTAGTCAGGTTGCCTGCAGGTAAAACTGCATTGCAGAATAAATGGGTTTACAGGCTGAAGGAAGAAGATGGAGGAAAATAGAGGCACAAAGCTATACTTGTGGTGAAGGGGTTTGCACAGAAGAAAGGTATTGATTTTGATGAAACATTTTCTCCTGTTGTTAAAATGACTTCAATCAGAACTATTTTAAGTCTTGTAGCAGCAGAAGATTTACATCTTGAACAGTTAGATGTAAATACAACATTTCTCCATGGAGATCTGGAGGAAGAGATATATATGGAGCAACCAAAAGGATATGAGGTCAAAGGTAAAGAAAAATTAGTGTGCAGGCTAAAGAAGAGCTTGTATGGCTTAAAATAGGCTCCAAGGCAGTGGTATCTAAAATTTGACAAGTTTATGTCCGAACAAGGTTATACTAGATGCCACTCTGATCATTGTGTTTATCTGAAAAGGCAAAATGATGGTAGCTATATTATATTGTTATTGTATGTAGATGACATGCTTGTTGCAGGGTCTAACATGCAGGAAATAAATGTGCTCAAAAGAAAATTGGAAAATTCATTTGCAATGAAGGATTTGGGAGCTGCAAAACAAATCCTTGGTATGAGGATAGCTAGAGACAGGAAAAATCGTAAATTAACACTGTCTTAGAATGAGTACATAGAAAAAGGTGTTGAAAAGATTTAACATGCACAATGCAAAACCAATTAGTACACCTTTTGCTAGCCATTTCAAACGTAGTAAGGAGATGCACCCAAAGACCCAAGAAGACATGGATTATATGTCTAAAGTTCCATATGCATCTGCAGTTGGAAGCTTAATGTATGCAATGGTCTGCACAAGGCCTAATATTGCACATGCAGTGGGAGTTGTAAGCAGGTACATGAATAATCCAGGAAAAGAACATTGGATGGCAGTAAAATGGATTCTCAGATATTTGAGAGGTACCACAAATCAAGCATTATGCTTTGGTGGTCCAAACATTTCTCTACAGGGATATGTTGATGCAGATATGGCAGGTGACAGAGATAACAGGAGGAGCACTATAGGATATGTATTTATTGTAGGTGGAACAACTGTCAGTTGGGTTTCAAAAATCCAAAGTGTTGTTGCACTTTCAACAACAGAAGTAAAGTATGTTGCTGCTACAGAGGCTAGTAAAGAAATAATTTGGATACAAACGTTTATGGATGAATTGGGTAAGAAGCATGATATGGGCACGTTATACAGTGATAGCCAAAGTGCCATTCATCTTGCAAAGAACTCAACATTTCATTCCAGGACTAAACACATACATCTCAAGTACCATTTCATACGGTCAGTATTGGAAGATGGAGAGTCGAAGCTGGAAAAGATACACACTAGCCAGAATCCTGCAGATATGCTAACAAAAGTTGTAACCAGGGAGAAACTGAGAATGTGCTCAGTTTCAATTGGTCTTCAAGGATGATGATGAAGATGAGGAACAGCCAGGTCCAAAGAGGAGTCATTGTCCAGCAAATGAAGCAGCAGTGGAGTTGCTACAATCAGTCTCCAAGTGGGAGATTGTTGGGTGTGGAGCCTGATTATCTTGTTTACTTTGTTTCACAGCATTGGACCCATGTACCTTAAAAGGGGCGGCAACACCGCCCGTAATTAATCGCTTCTGTGGGGGGTTCGGGGGGGTGGCAGCGCTTTTTGGAGCCCCCCCTAGCGGGGGGTTTCGGGGGCAGCGCCCCCGAAGCTAAAAACAAATGTAAAATTGACTTGTAAAAGTATAGTAATTTCTAGTCAATCTGGGCCGTTCATAGGCGGATGATCTGACGATAGAAGTTATGTTTAAATTAGCATTTTTTGCCCTAGAATGCAACCCCCTTGTATTGCGACTGTGTATGATGTGTGTATTTTCAGAAGGAGAAACAGATAGGGAAACTGTGAGAGAGAACAGAGGATATTACAGCAGATCTGTTGTAGGTTTTGTCTCTTCAATTTTTGCTGGATAATAGAAAGGAAGGACTGGTTGTTCGAGGTGGACGTAGCCCAAACTATGTGAACCACGTATATCTGTGTCTCTCTGGTTTTATGTGTTTTGTGTGCTTGTATTTTTCACATATTTTATGTGTTGCATTGCTCCATAATATATAATTTTCTAACAGAATGATCTAGGTGGATATTGGTGGCCACCCGCCTATTCCACATCTACCCTGACCATTGTTTCTTTCAGCTTTTCAGTTTCCTTAATTGTAGCACAATTTACTATTTTTGGCAGTTTTTTGGGTCCTGAACTTCTGGAGCCATTTTGAGACCCTAAACGACGTTTTTCGGGCATCAAAAATCTGGTGAATGTGAGTCTGTTCCAGGCTTGATATTTTATATCAATAGTTTTAGTCCTCAGATAGATCTTTCTAACAATGTATCATGTGTGTCAAATGGAGATAGTATGCCAAAGTTATGACCCCAGGAAATTGATGTACCAATTTATCCTAATGGGGCCCATATTTTGGTGTTTCATGTCCTAGGGTTAGGTTTTTGGATGTTTATGGTTTTCCATTATTTCTCAATAATATGTAGGCCTTTGAGCCTCATTTTAACATAGAGTTCAGAGGCCTGTAGCAACCACACTTCTCAGAGATAAGCTACCAGCGCCCTAGCTAGTTTCTTTCCATCCTATATGTAAACAAATTTCAATTATTTGATATTAATGAAATGAAGTGTTCTTTCTGCTGCATCTTTGTATTTATGGTTGAATATGTATTTTGTTGCATTACTGCATAAATTCAGATCAGGTATAGCAGGAAACTAGAGGGGTAGAATCATCCATGGTTTGTAATGAAGAGCATATGTAGGGAGGGAAAGGCATAAGGTTAGAGAGATGAGTCGCATGGCCTAGTTTGTTATTTGGGGAAGAGTTGCAGTCAATGATGAATGAGGACTGAGCACACATGGAAGAAGAGGGAAACTACGATGGCGTGGCTAAGGAATAATTCAAGGAGAAACAATATTTTGACAGGCTAGATGGATTTGAATGAGAGCCAGGGGGATTAGATGAGCAGGAAGGAAAACTAGTAGAGGGGGTGTAGTCAAGGGTAGCAAACTGAGAGTACTTTCGAACTTCTCGATTTTAGATTTCAAAATGGTCATCATAAGAATTAATATAATTTGTGAATGTTATCAAATGATATCATTGCCAATATTTTAGCTAAGAATAACATTAAGACCATATTCAAACCCTATAAACCCTCAAATAGCTATTTCGGTCAACCAAAGCTAAGTCCGATCCCATGCAAGGATCATGTGTCTACCAAATTCCTTTTTCATGCAGAAAGTATTACATTGGTCAAACAAGCATGTTGATCATAGATTGTCTTAAGGAGCACATTGGAGACCATCATCAAATGACCAAATTTTCCATTGCTAATCACTTCTTCAACGCCAAGCACTTTAATTGTTTTGACCAATCCCAAATCCTTGCTTATATACCTTTTCATAATACTCGAATTATCAAGAAGCTTTAGAGATTGAAAAACACCCCAATAACTTCAATAGGTAAGATGACTATAAATTTAACCAGTCATGGAAATCAATAATCCATCAACTTACTCTATAATCTTCCTATAACCACCTCCACCCCTCCCATGGCCCATCCTTTTTTCATTTTCTTTACCTTTTATCCTCCCTTACCCTTTTGTTTCCCTCATTCCTCTTGGTTTCATTATTCTTATTTTTAATCATATCTCTAATGTCAAAGTCTTATTTTTGTCCTTTTCCCACCTTACCCTTACCCCTACCCCTCACCCCTTATGTTTACCCTTTTAATACACTCTTTAATAATATTTACATATATTATTAATATATTTATTAATATTTATAAATCATGAAATATAAATCATGTATGATTAATTCATTTAATATATAACATAATACATCACAATATAATAGATTATATATCATATAATAACATTTAATATAATATACTTAATGTATATGCATTAATAATATAATATAAAATATATATGCATATACCTATTAATAATATATTATACCATTTATTTACATATATCAATTAATCTCATTTCTTCATTTATCTAACAAAACCCCTCTTTCTTATTAATTTCCTCCCTCCTTTTTTAAACCATTTATTATTAATTTTGACCATTTTAATTCAATTATCATTTTATTAATAATATAATATTTTAATAACCCATTTGACCATTTACTAATTTATTTAATAATTTAATAATTTTTTATTTTTTACCATTTATTTTATTTTAATAGTTAGACTTTTAAACATTACTCTTATGCCATCACCAGTCTCTCTATTTAAAGTCTTATCAACATTTTCTCTTATCATATGTTTTCTTCTTAGTCCCCGATGATGGGTGGAGTGCCCACCTAAAACGATAGAGAGGGTTAACATCTACACAAATTTTTCCGAATTTTTTTGAGAAGCAACTAAATTGATAACTGAAATTTTATTTTGAAACATTCATTTAAACAATTATCATTGACATCAAATTATAGGGCATAGAGAATATGGTGATAGGGTGTTATGTTAAGGCACTCCATGGTGTTAAGGTCATCGGTTCAAACTTTATGGGAAAAGTTCCAACTATGCTAAGGGTTGGTGTGGCCCAGGCCAGATGTGATCTCTAGATAATTTTGATGACTTAGATGCCCCTAACTAATGCCTACTCAAACCACAAATTAAGTATATTAGTGATCTCACAATTCACATAACCTACCAAATAATATATATATATATATATATATATATATATATATATATAATTATAATTATAATTATAATTTTTACTCTTTTAAAATATTAATTATATAATTAAATAGGTTGATAAGAAATTACTTTAATATTTATTTTGATTAATAATTATAAATTAAATTAATATAGTTATTTGTTAATTTTTTTAAAATTTAAATGATCTCAATAAAATAAATAAATATATACTTAGATATATAGTTACAAATAAAATCATTAAAAATATTTTCGATTTCTACTCGCCAAATCGATATATATAAATTCTTAGTGTACAACTTGGGCTAACTATTAGGTAAGAATGGTATGGTTTCAATAATACCAAATTATTAATAATGTATGAAGAAAAAATTAAATTTATATAACTCATGTTTATTTGTAATAAAACTCATTAATATAGATTTGACATAATACTCGTTTAGAATGTTTCAACAATTTGGTAGTCATGAGTTTATTTTATGTATGTTCTTCACTTTGTAAATTTCATTGCAGAGAATGACATGGGAGAGTTTTCTTATTCTATTAATTATGGTGGTATATTGTTTTATTGAGTTTGTTAGAATTTGGTGATTTTTCTTGTTAGTTTAGCTCAATTAGTGATTTATAAACTGTTGTGGATATTTCACTAGACAGGTCATTATGATAGATCTGATAATCTTATATTAAAAATATAAGATTCTACAATATTACAATTTTATTAAAATTTAAGATCAGTGGATTTAACTTTAAGTAGTGCATGCATGCAAATATAAATTATGCAGAAAATTATAGAATGAAAAAATAATGTCACACACACATAAGACACAAGATATGCTCTCTGGGAAACTCTTTCGGGAGAAAACATAGCTGGAAGGTGAGGCTGCTTCACTCTTTTTCTCTGTCTGGAAATATGTTTGCAGGTACAAAGATGTAATGCTTGTGACCCGTGGGATGCTACAATTCACAAATTCTCTTTGCGTTCTCTACCTCATATCTCTCATGGATATCTTTCCTCAGCTATGGAACAAAATGTTCTCGAAAGAATGGAATGCCTCTTCCTCCTAGTGGCACGGTTATAATACAACCTGATAGCCTACTAGTGGTTAATTTTTACTACATAAACTCTTAACTAGAGTTACAAAATAAACTCTTCTAGAGTTCATTACATCACAAACACATGAATAGCCTATTTTCCACACATAATGGGGGTTGACGCAGCATCCTCTTGAACTATAGGTGTGAAAACATGAAGATCTTGGGTGAAAATGTGAAGTTGGGTTACACTTTTTGCCCTTTTCTGAGAAAAAACTTTCATTTTTTCGATTCTTCAACTTTCTGCAAACTATAACAATTTTTCTGTTTAGAATTTCATTTTGCGATAAAAATAAAAGTTGTCAGAAATTTTGTTAGCTTTCTATTACTTAGATTTTGGAATTTTTTTATGCACATTTGATATGTCAACTTAGCGTTTCTTTGAGTGTGTGTTTTTTAACAATCAAAGGATTCATAAGAAGTCATGTTAATACGCAATGTTGTATTCTTTGAAAAATTTTGTTTTTGAGAAAAAAAAATGTGTTACAACAATATAGACAGAGTCTACTTCAGTTTCGTCATATTTACAAAGCCAATGGATGCATATCATAATTACTAGAATTTTTTGAACTGGTCCAATATGAAAAAACTGCATATTTTAAGCATGTTTCGCGACGCAAGAAATTTCTTAATATATAAGTTATAAACTAAAAATTTTAAAGCTACCCATTAGAGACGATGGACCAATGTAATGCCCCATAATTTTTTCAATTTTTTTCTATTAGAAGAGCAACATATTCTTAGATTAAAGCCTAGAAGAAAATATGGTACCCAGGAATATGGCCCAAAGTTGCAGCATTTCAATGGATAGCAGTGAAAGGGAAAAATAATTACACATGAAAATTTGAAGAGAAGAAGTGTACAGTGCCCAACCAGGTCTAATGGATGTTAAAGGTATGAAGAAACCTATGATTACATCCTGACACAATGTTTTTTTGTAAAATAGGTATGGGCATCATGGACTGAAATGTTTAGAACTGTTGCCCCTTGGAAACAATGAGTTCAGGAGCTAATTTGAAAATGACCAGCCCCACAAGGAAATCATAGATTATCAAGAAGCTATAGAAATGTATTACAAACTTCATATTATATGAATTCAAATGTCAATTGGGTTTATTTTGGGTGGTTAGGAGGAATGATTTTTATCCTCCCCGCCTAGGTTCAATTCCCACAAGTGATATGATGAGCTCATATCAAGTGTATTTTTGCAATGGCTTCAAGCCTTCTTGTTGAACAGTCTTGAGCCCTGAAGAATATCTTACCCTTTTCTACATGCTGGAGGGTGAGATGTTTTGTTACAAGGAAAAAAAATTATGGGAAGTCAAACAAAGAAATAAGTAGCCATAGCAGAGGTAGAAGTCTCCTCAGTTGAGGGGATAACCCTAATCAAATCTTAAGGATTCCAAAGGATTGAAAAATAAGACAAACTCCGAATTTCTAATTAACATATTGAACAGGAAAACCAAAGTAAATAACTGGTTCATTGATTGCAACATATGCTGGATTCTGGGGGCTTTACAATGAATAGAGATTCCCTTCTAAGTTCCAAGTTCTCACACACAACGAAGTCACAGAATAAGTTGGTGGATTGGCTAGCCAGCCAAGCCATTGTCAGAGAATCAAGCCTTGAGCTTATTAAGATTAACAATGAGATTAAGGAAGTGAAGGGCCTTAACTACCCCCTCACCTCCTTAATAATGGTATTTCTGGGAATGTGAAACAACTCCCTTACAAATATGAGATTAATAATAAGGGAGATAAATCCATTGCAATGCATAGATTGCTCATGTAGGGAGAAGGCTGGGAGAGGTGATAGACACAAATTGGGTAGATGGAATTCATTAATGGCAACGTAACCAAGACAGAGATTAGAGGCATAAACCTCTTGAATACCTTCATTCAATATCAGTTTGAAGTGGTATGAAAAGCAGAGGAGTGATGGAGTTCTCACCATCATGCCATGGACATCCAATGAAGTTAGAAGGCAATCGCTACAACTTTCCAGGATTAAATAATTTTCATGTAGGGGATCTACAAGAATGTTTGAAAGTGGTATGCACAGTGATAATAAAACTCAAAGCTGAGTTTTGTACATTTTGAGAAACAAATGGATAAACCGAGGTAGGAAAAATAACCTTCGAAAGGAAAATAGCTTATCAGAGATGATGATTAAACTATGCTGAATTTATGGCAATATGCCATAAATATTCATTCTCCAAGCAAAAAAACTGGGGAACTCTTTAGTACAAATATATTATGAAGTGTCCTCAATTCCAGTATGGTAAGGCTAATTGAGACTTTCTCATCAAAACCATTCAGGCTTTTGGATTCAATGAGTATGGTGAATTGGACTTTTGAATGCATCTCAATTGCTTCTTGTGTACTTCTGGTTAATGAAGAACATTCCAATTTTGACAGAGTGCTAAGAGGATTAAGACATGGTTACCTTTTGTCCCCACTTTCTTATCATTCTAGCAAATACTTTGAGAAAGTTTATCAAAGAAGCAAGAGAATGAAATCTCACCTGAGCCATTTCAATATTTGATCTCTTCAGATTTTGATTCTGCCAATGGGGATGCCATATTCATATTAGGGGAAGCTAAACAAATTATCAATACCATCCAGATTCAAGGATAATTTGGGCCGGTCTATAAACAAGGAAAAATCTAGTCCTGTTTTATACTTTAATGAGTAGTTTGAGACTAAAAATAATAATCTTGAAGGTTCTAGCATTCAAAGAAGATGTGCCCCCCTTCCTCTCAGTTATCACAGAAGGAAAAAATTAAAATCACTTGGTATTACATCAAGAACATCATGCATGATAGCTTCTCTAAATTTTAACATTTTAACAGTCCCAAATGTGGCCTGAGTGATAATACTCGTGATATCTAGTTTTTTGGCTCAATTTATCACTCCTCATTTGGCTTATGGAATTCTAATTTTGTCCATATCTTGCTCAGATGTTTGTCTAAGTTCATCAGATCAATCTGTTGTATTATGAAAAAAATCACTCTTCCTTGAAATCGCCTTCTTCCCTGTTATGTCGAATCCACAGGACTTCCCACTGCTGTTAGCATCGCCCTTCTCATCTTCATTTTTGAGGTTTTGAACCCTTGCCCTTCTCACCTTCCATTTTTCTCTAAAACCTTATCCATTCTGAAAGATTGATCCACACTTTCCTCAAGTTTGCAGCAGATTTCAATGTATCACTTCCTCCAGTTTGCAGCAGATTCCAATGTATCACTTCCTCCTGAATGTTGCAGTGGAATCCAGCGGAATCCAAGAGCATCGAAACTCCTCTTGCAGTTGAATCCAAAGAGGAACGAACTCTCTCCCAAACGCGACAACCAAAGGAATGGGAATGTAAATTTGAATAGGCTAATCGAAATTTTTTGAAAAGGTCCATTGTAGTGGAATCCAAAGTGAGAATCAAAGGAAAAAAATAGCGGGAAAGAGCAGGAAAGAAAATTTTAATAGGATAATACGAAAATGTCAATTGCGCCAATATTGTTGAGGTTGATTTTTCCATGTTTATAATATTATTAATATTTCGCTTATTTTTAATTTATTTTTGTAATTTTTATTTTTATTTTTTCATGTTATTAATATTATTAATTATTTTTTGGTAAAATTTTAATTTATTTTTATAATTTTTATTTTTATTTCTTAATTTTAATTTTGATTTTATTTTATTTTTATGTTTATTTTGATTTTATTTTATAAATTTTTATTAAATTTTAATATATATATATATATATAAAGAGGCAGTGTATATCTAATCATTTTGAAAATTTAAATTTATTTTTGTAATTTTTATTTTTGGGAAATTTTTAATTTATTTTTATAAATTTTATTTTTATTTTTATTTAATTTTTATGTTTATTTTTATTTGATTTTGTAATTTTTTGATTAAATTAAATTTATTTTTTTATTTTAAATTTTGTTTTTTATGTTTTTTTTTTTAAAGAGGGAGGGTATATCTAATGATTTTGAAAATCCAAATCTACAAATTGATTATTAAAGAAAAAAGAGTAGGTTTTTGAAAAACTCACATTTTGATGATTAAGTATAAAGGTAGTGAGAAAGTAAATTTTAATATGTTAATTTTAGTTTGGTGAAAATGTCAATTGACGTGGTAAGTTATGTAACTATTATTCAGGTTAATTTTTTTATTTGAGTATGTTGTTAATTTTTGATCAAAAATATGTAGGCTATATCTAATGATTTAGAAAAATCATAGAGTGATCATTTTGGCATGAGGGCATCAATAAAAATTATTGAATAACTCTTTAATATAAACAAGTATATATGCTCATATAAAGAGGGAAAGGGGACATCAGGTTTACACATAAGGGTAATATCTACTAATTTTTAAGGAGGTGGAAAATATTTCAAATCTATTAATAATGTTATCAATAAACTCAAGCAATTGTAGGTAGCCCATTGTTTTCGGGGAACTTCACTTAGAGCTCATTAACACATTATTAGAAGCCAGCTATAGTTTAGTTTAAATTAGTCACTCACATTAGTCATTCTTAATTGTATTACTTATTAGCTAGTCGTATATTTTAGCCCAAGACTAGATTTGTCATTTAAGTTAGTCGTTTTTAGTTGGGTCACTTAATTGCTCATTTTTTGTAGTATTTCACTTGGAAATTTTGAGGTGACTAACTTTTTTAGTCACTAATTTCTCATTTTCTACTAGTTATACATATCAAGTCGAGAACTAAAGATGTCTTGGAATCAATTAAAAATGACTAGCATAAATCTAGAGTGACACGATTAAAAATGACTAGCATAAATTACTAATTCATATACTTGTTGCACTAGTTAGTTGGTCATATTTTTTTCTTTCACTATAGTGTTTGTTTTCGTTAATCATTTTTTATTTTGTCACTAATTATCTAGTCATATATTTTAGTCGAAATTAGTCATTTAATTTAGTCGTGTTTAGTTTAGTCACGTATTATCTAGTCGTATATTTTATCTCTAGACTAAATTAGTCATTTAAGTTAGTCATTTTTAGTTCGGTCACTTAAAATTGCTCAAATTTAGTAGTAATTCACTTGAAATAATTGCGGTGACCAAATGTTTTAGTCACCTAGTCATTAATTTCATCATTTTTTACTAGTGTTCCCAGGGGCGTAACTTTGGCATATGATCTTTGTTTGATGCGTACCATACCTCGTTAGAAAGATCTATCTGAGGACTACAAATTTTGAATGAGCAACATCGGTCCATGGACTAGTGTTGCTCTCCATTTTTCCAAAAAATGTCGTTTAGGGCCTCAAAACGGCTTCGGAAGTTCAGGACCCGAAAAACTGCTAAAAATAGTAAGTTGTGCCGAAACTGAAAAAACTAAAAGAGACAATGGTGGGGCCTCAAGTGGAATAGGTGGGTGACCACCAATATCCACCTGGATCAGTACTTGTATATGTTTTGCAAACATTGGATCTTTTGATGGTGATGAGATGCCGGAACCACCACATGATCTAGGTGTGGATCTTGATGACGATCAGGACATGGCTGATGTTGAGGATCATGATCAGGATGAGGCTGGTGTAGAGAGACATGCTCCTGCTGGTGCACCAGTGCCGCCTTTTGCTAGGCACGGTCAACCTGAGACTAGATATAGGATGGAGTTGGGCAACCAACTCAATGCATTGATTATTGAGGCGGGAATCAGGGCCACTCACTACAGAGACATATAGGTCGATGATAGGCTATTACGGATGTGGAGAGGCATGCTGTGTGACATGTATAGCCTGATGCGGCATGTCGTAGGAGCTACGATAGTTGTTACACAACTGAGGAGGATTGTTTCCCATTATAAGCGTAGTCGAGCCGCAACACGTGATGGATAGTCCATGAGAAGCGACTCATCATCTCATGATCGTTCACCTTGCCCTATGCCTGATGAGCATGAGGCTCCACTCATAGAATCTAGCAATCATCATGGAGATGAGGTTGGACCATCGGCCACATCCAATCAACAACCTATAGCATCCATCAGTACTATTCATGATCATGAGCAAGCCGGACCATCAACCATCGAGGCTGCACTATTAACTGAGCAAGCCTCCACTACTACTACTTATATTGATGTTGTACTACCACCAGCTGATGCATCCATTAGTACTAGTCATGATCATGAGCAGGCTCGACCATCGACCGTCGAGGCTGCACCATTTACTGAGCAGGCCTCCACTTGTACTGCTATTGATGTTGTACTACCACGAACTGTTCCATGACATTTATATTATAGTTGTATATTTTTAACATTATATATATATAGTCCATGTATTTTATGTTTATGTTGCAGTTGTATATATATATATAGTCCATGTATTTTATGTTCATGTTGCAGTTGTACTTAATTTACATGTTGGTGATCATCATGATGTGCCTATTGTTAGGTCATGTTAGATATGTTCATTTAATGTTTAGCTTGCAGATAGATATGTATATATGATAGCATGAGTTATTTGACATGAGATGTATATTTGTTGTTTGTGTTGTGATGATGTTAATATATAATGTTAATTTGATGTGTGAATGTGTTTTTTAGTCGAATATGATGTTTGTACGATGGTTATCATGATCGTGATGACATTTATTAATTAATTTAATATTAAATGACCATGATATTTATTAAATATTATGTCATGATTTTAATTTTAATTTTAATTTTAATTGTATGTAAAATTGTAAAATTGTAAAATTGCATTTATATTTGTAATTGTAATTTTAATTGTATAGAAAATATTTAATTTAAAATTTTAATTGTAATTGTAATATTTAATTTATTGTGAAATGATTGTAATTGTGTATATGAAAAATTGTAACATTGTAATTGTAATTCCAATTGTATGTAAAATTCTAAAATTGTAATTGTATTTGTAATTGTAATTGTATGTAAAATATTTGTAAAATTGTAATTGTAATTCTATGTAAAACTATAAATGTAATTCTATGTAAATGTAATTGTATGTAAAATTAAAATTGTAATTGTAATTATAATCATAATTGTACGTGAAATTAATTGTAAAATTGTAATTCTAATTCTAATTGTATGTAAAATATTTGTAAATTTTTAATTCTATTAATGTGAAAATTTTAATTGTATTAATGTGAAATGATTTTATTAGAATATTTTATTTTGTAAGTTTGCAAATAATTGTAAAATAACAAATCTAGAATAATATGAATTTTTGTAACATAATAAAGTTTATAAAATAATAAAAATAAATTCATGTACTTTAGAATTATCATTATTTTATTATGATTTTACATTCAAAAAAAAAAAAAACTTTATACAGTCCAGTGCGCTTATCATCATAACATGTGCCAGTGCGTCGTATTACTCAGACGCACCGATGTTTCACAACTATTCCACACTGGTCACGAATAAATGCAAATAAAAAAAATGCAACTCTATTTTCTATAAGTGAAAAAAAAAACGGCAATTTGAAAAATGGGCAACAAAATATTTTCGAAAATCTAATTGCATAAAATAATTCTTTAAATACTAAACATTTTTCATTATTTCACTATTTTTGCTAAAATTTTCAGCCATATATTTGTAGGAGACAAACCTGGAGCAAGAGAGAACGAGGGCACTGTAGAGCAGCGAAATACGTTCGAACAGAAATATTCAGACAATCAAAAACCAAACCTTTGGTGATTCAAACCCTGTATGATAGAATTTCAAACCATCTCATGATTAAATTTGATTTTTTTTTTTTTTTTTTACTTTTTTTAGTAGTTTTATCCATTTTTACCCTAAACCCTTCATTTTTTTTTGTTTTTTTCCTTTCTTCTCCTTGTTTCTGTTATTTCCAAATTAAGGTTTTTCATTTTAGATTGAAATCCAACCCACGGGATGGCTTTCATAGTCGGATCCCAATCCATTCGGCCATTGCATGAATTTTTGGAAAAAATGGATTTTTCTTTATCGGTAAGCCCTGCGTACCCTAGAGCACCGGTGCCTTGTATTATACAGCGCATTGCGCAAGTATTGTGTAATAAAAAAATTGAAAACAATTTTTATAAATCAATGCGCCATATCTAAAATAGGGCACTGGTGCGCCATTTTACAAAGATAGCACCGTACGGTCTATTATACTGTTTTGTGATGCGTTTTTAATATCCCCACGCACCAACTGCGGTGCATACTTCATGAAAGGTGCACCGGTGACTTGAGATTTATTTTGTACTTGAAAAGTTGAGAATTTGTTTATAAATATATTAATGAATGATATGGTACAGGTTTTAGATTGATAAAGAAATGACTGACAAGAGATCAAGTAACAAAAATACTGATAACACATCAAGAAAAGCAAAAAAGGCAAGTTCTTTGTAAATTCTTTATAAAAAAATATTATTTTTGAACTATATGTAATCTTAACTAATATGTATTGTTTACTGTGTATCATGTAGAGCAACAAAATGACGAAGCTCGATATGATTATTTCTGATCTAGGACCAGAAGAGTGTAAAAGCTTAATAGAAAAATTACAAAAGGATGAATGAGGTGAATGAAAAAATACTATCGATCCAATATTAGTTTCTTTTTTTAATTATCATTAACAATATACTTAAAATTATTAGATAACATGTGTCAAACAATCTATTAATTCACATATGTTTAATGTTCTACAGGGACCAACAACTCAGAAAAGGAATGTTGTTCTAAGAAAAGAAAAAAAATAGAAATGCAAATGAAAACACTGTTCCTTTTCAGTTCATCCGAGTAAAAGTGAAGAATTAAAGAGGGAAAAATCATAAAGTCGAGGATCTAGTGAAACTAATGTATAGACGTTCTTTCCACTTACAATACAAAAACCAATCCAATGATTCTAAGAACCAGATTTTATGTAAACTACAGGAAGAGTTTCCAGAGAATTGGTCAATGAGACATGTGAGACTTTTAATAGCAAAAACGTACCAAAAAAAAAAGAAGGAATGAAAAATTAATATTCCTTTAGATGTTTGTCTATAATTATTTATAGATATCACTTTTGTTATACTTACTTTTCATATATCAATATAAAAATTAAATAGTTTATTGTCATGTTACATTTTCAGGAAGATTATGAAAATCTCAAAAGATGAACGAGATGATATCATAAATATGCCAGTAGGAAAGTCCAAAAAAGTGTACAAGGAGATGGTCAAAGAAATGGACAAAATTGCATCGCGGGAGGAGCCATCTCAACAACAACGTGCTTCAAATGTAATATGTAATCATTGAATTTTTTTATCATTAGGTAAAATAAATAAACAATTTAGCATTAAATATTAATTTTCAAGTATATTCTTGCAGAAAAGAAAAGAAAATGGAACCCATTCAACACATAAAACAGGACAACAAGGAAGAAAAGGATTGATATCTAAGTTCGTGAGTAATTGTTACTTCCTTATAACAACTTAACTAGATTTCATTTTTTTTATTTTTAAGTTGTTTTACAAAAATCATCATTGAATGTCTTCATACAGGTGCTAACATACAAAGAAGAATCATCAGACGAATTGATTGAAATTGGGTTAAATATGGGTTGTGAGTATATGTTGGCATATCAGAATTTAATTGTGGAATTTATAAGCATCTATCGATATTGTTTTAATTAGCTCAGGCTATAATTAATAGAACAAAAACATCTTTATATTAAATATATGATTTTTTATGGGGTATAAAACTTGCAGGAAACAAGGTATGGAACTGCGCCAACTGATGAAATTTTGAAAGATGGTATGGTACATGGTTTTGAAAGAATGTGTATAGTTTTTGAGTCAATTGTTGCTATGGTACGTCATTTTTATTTTCGATTTACATTGACGTATATTATTTAATATTGCAATTTTCATTATTCTCACCAATGTATATACACTCATTTCAGTTTATTTTTATGTTTGTAGATGGAAGGTGAAGAAGAAGAAAACAATCAACGCCGTGAAAAAAATATTTCTCAAAACAACCTAAGCTCAAGGAAGGGAAGGTCTAGAAGTGACAACAGTCAAGTAGCAATTACAGATCACTAAGTGTTTATCACAAGGCGTTTTTATTTTTTTTTTAAATATGTCCGTGAAATGAGACATTTGTTTAATGTAATGGAGAGCAGTGTCCCAATTGAAAGACAAAGGATACCAATAATTGTCCCATTTTGTATGATAAAGACTGTCTTATATATATATATATATATATATATATATATATATATATATATATATTCTATTGCGTTCTCCATTGTCGTTCTCAAATGCAGTAATAAAAATTTAATTCATATGAATAATTTTATAAGGTATATATGTGTCGACTTTTGATGAATAATGAATTTTTAAAAACCACAATAATTATGATATGATATAACAAATTAATCCAAACATTACATTTAAATGCATTAATAAAAATGTACTTAATATGAATGTTGTTATAAAATGTGTCGACTTTTAATGAATAATGATTTTAAAACAATCACAATAATTGGACTGTCACAGGTCGATGTTTCTAAAAAATACAAAATGAAAACCGGTGTGTGTTAGTAACTGTACATCGGTGCGTTTATGTGTCTATACGCATCGATGCCATTGTATGATCTATGGGCACCGCGCAAACACCGATACCAGTTATAAATACTCGTGTGTTTTTGTGATACTATGCACCAGGGAATTTATGTATCTATAAGCACCGGTGCATTTTTATGATCTATGGGCACCGCACGAATACTGATACCAATTATAAATCTCGGTGCCTTGCTATGATATGGCGCACAGGTGTGTTTATATAACTATATGCACCAGTGAATTGATACGACTATGGGCACCACACAAATCCCAAGACCAATTAGAACAGCCCAGTGCATTGTATGACCAACACTACACCCGATGCGGTTTTACACCTAAGCGTCCTAGTGCATTCGACTGAGACTGCCCCGGGACGCCGTCTACATGTACGCATTAGTGCGTTAAAGCCAGAGTAGCGGACCGATGAAAAAACATTCGTAATAACCTCCGGCCGCCCTTTTTTTTTTTTAGTTGTGTTGAATTTCCATTAAAAGCTCCGCCAAAACCTTTGTAACCATAAACGGATGTTGTAGAATTTCTTTTTTTGACAATTTTGGCCAATTTTATAACACTAAAAACCTCCTTTATAACCTCCGCTAGAGGGTCTTTTCCTTGTAGTGGGTGTTAAGAAAACACTTGAGCAGTTAAGTCACTTCTATTTTTTGCCTAAAATGAAGGCAGTTGTACAAAGGTACATGAGTATGCCAGCATGTGAAAGGGATAAGTTAGAATTTTGGACTGTACATGCCTTTACCCATTCCCAAAATACCTTGGGATTCAGTGAGTATGGAATTTGTTTTGGGTATACCAATAACTCAATGAGGTAATGATTCAATCCTTGTAGTTGTGGATAGATTTACTAACATGGCTCATTTCATTCTGTGCTCCAAAACTAGTGATGCTACCCATGTGGCTAATTTGTTTTTTGCTGAGATTTTTCGGTTGCATGGTTTGCCAAAAAGCATAATCTCTGACAGGGACACAAGATTCACCGGACATTTCTGGAGGACCTTGTGGAATAAACTTGGTACTAAGCTAAATTTTAGCTCAACCTATCATCCACAGACTAATGGGGAAACAGAGGTTGTAAATAGGAGTTTGGGTAATTTGTTGAGGAGTTTAGTAGGTGACTGACCAAAGAAATGGGATCATGTGCTAGCCCAGGCTGAGTTTGCTTATAATGACTCACCAAATAGGAGCATAGGAAAGATTCCATTTCAGATCGTGTATGACATGCATCTGAGGGGAATTTTTGAACTCAGAGATTTGAGGAAGCTTGAGCATAGAAGTGCTGATGGGGAGGATTTTCAACAGCAATGAGTGAGTTGCACGAAAAACTAAAATAAATATTAGAAGACACAAGCAAAAGCTACAAGCAGTGAGCGAATTTACAAAGGAAAAAGATAAAATTTGAAGTGGGAGACACGGTCCTAGCTCACTTAAGAAAGGAGAGGTTTCCAAGGGGGGAATACAACAAATTGAAAATGAAAAAGATAGGACCTTGTAAGATCCTTTGCAAGTTTTCAGCGAATTCTTATGAGCTGGAGTTACCTCCAGGAATTGGTATTTCACCCATTTTTAATGTAGCAGATTTGTATTCCTACATAGTTGGTGATGCAAATCAAATTTCTGGGAATGTTGACCATGATGAAGGAAAGGAACAACAGTGGTTGAAACAAATGCCTGTGGCAAAGATTTTAGAGGCTGAACGGATTTTGGATACACATGTTTCCAAGAAGACCAGAACGAAAGAATACTTGTAATATCTTGTGAAGTGGAAAGAACGTTCGATGGAGGATTATACTTAGATGGATGAAGCAATACTACAAAAAGCAGGTCATTCTATCGAAGATCTTATGAGCAAGAGCTCATAATTTTTTTTTTCTTGGGGAGTCTGATGCAGGTGCATTAGGTTGTGCACATAAACATGATAAGTTATTGAAGTCAGACCAAGAGTCTAACAATGTGATAGATTGATCACATGCCAAGGCTAGAACATTTAAGTTTATTGGTGAAAAGTTTTTGATATTTAGTTAAGAACATCTAGTTAAAAGAAAATTTAAATAGTTAAGGAGAGGATTTGATAGTTGGTAGAGATTTAGAGCTAAGGGGAAAAACAGATATTGTTTCCTGATGATGTGGAATGAGGAAATTAGTTCACATCAACGAACTCATTTCTTGGACAATTTTGTTTTTCAGTTTTGAAAAGAAAAAGAAAAAAACATTTTCTTGAGTTTATTTTTTTGGAGTGAGAGGGGAACGATGTTTTGTTCTTTGTGTGAGGCTGAAGAAAATCTTTGTGTGAGATTGAAGTTAGGGAGATAGAAACTAATACATCCATGAGATCAATCTGTGGGATTTGATCCTCAGTCTGTGTGAACTGGATGTGGCATGTGGAATTATTAGATAACTGAACAACATCCTTATACAAGTGTTTTTTTTCTATCACCAAATCGAATTTGTAAGTGTATTTCAAATGAATTTGTGAGGTTGTTAACAACAATATAAATATTTGAAGATTGAAATTGATTTGGGTTTTAAATTACTATGTTGAATGAGGAATTTGTGCACTGTATTCCCTTTGCTCTTTACATTTGAATGAGAACCATATCACAGTTAATATTTTAATCATAACTTGCATCAAATTTTTGTATTGGAGGGAGTCATTTGCTTTACAGGTTCGAGAATATAGAGCATTATGTGTCAATCCTAGAGAAGAACGAATTTTCGTAGGAGAAAATTGTCATCTTACTTAAAACTCAATTTCTGATCAAAAGAAGACAAAATTCAAAATTTTGCCATCTAGGTTTTGTTCACAGCCGGGTCTATTTGGTAACCTTTAGGTGATTTTCTAAAAATATCCTTGGTTGAGGTGTTACGAAGTGATCTCTAAATTGTGTTTTTGTAGACTACGTGACTAAAAAGAACGATTGTTGTTCCTTTGCACCAATGCTTGTGTTTGCAGAGATAGGAGCCATCACAATTCACCAAATCCATTTAGTTCCAACTTAGTATTATTTTCCAAAAAATAAAAAAAATTATTATCATCAAATATATATCTTTAAAAAATACAACTATAATTATATATAATTATAAAATAATATTTTTAAAAATTAATGTAGAAATTTGATTGTGAAAGTGGTATTTTTTAATGATATAACTTGTAAATCTATTATCCCTCTTTATTTTTTTAATGATTCAATTAAGATTAACATTTGTATGTTGTCATGAGGAGATTTTTATTTTTCATGTCAATTACCTTTTATAACTCTTGGAGGTTCTTAATATTGCCTTTGTTTTTAATAAATGGAACTCAATTATATATTTAAAAAGATGATTAGGTAAGAGAATTTTAGGAGTATAAACTTTTTTTTTTGTCCAAGTTGACAATGTGGATGTTTATTTACCTAAAGTTGGCTCCCGTGTTCAACACCTCCCCATGGGGTTTGAAGATAATAGGTAATGGAAATTGAACGACATATATAACAAACAATTCATACATCAAAAAATGAGTTATATATATTATAGTAGTTCTCGCTTGAGTAATATTTCAATTTGACATTCAATTATTTATTAATAAAGTTGTTTTACTTAGTGGGGAGTACAATAATTTTGTAATCACATAATAGGAGAAAGCATATTCACAATATAATTTATTTGAATAAATAGATGTGTAAAATATTTTAATAAGAAACTAGATTTGTAATTATAAAATATAAAACTGTAACTTAAATTTGTGAAATTACTTAGACTAAACCAATTTTGGAGTTAAGAAAATAAACCATAACATAAAAAACAATATCTCCTTCCAAAAATGTCTCCATATTAAAATGACATTCACTTTCTTGTATTCCAAGGCTATTGTTCGTCATATACAATTTCTGACAAGGATGAAATTGGCGCTGGGATATGTAGATGAACTTGGAGTAAACTCTATTTCTGTTAATAAAAAATCTTTTTATTTACATCTATGCTAGATAGATTGTACTTGAATGTATTTAAAATGTCTTATTTGAGTTACATGCTAATTTCATGCTTGTTTCGGAGGATTATTAATCACCAAAGGCTTTTCACCCCCAATTTCCTATTTCAATATTTATAACAAAATTTGTATATATGTCAACAGATTATGTTGGTTTACATATATGTTTTCACCCGCAAATTTCATATTTCACTATCTATAACAAAAAAATTTGGTTGATAACTCTTATCATCAATATCTTTGAAACCTCCGCGACCTGCTTCCATGGAAGCAAAATGCAAAATTTTCCTTTCATTCGCTCATTCTCTAAAACAACTTAGCAAAATTTTCCTTTTATTAGCTCATTCTCTAAAACAACTTATTTCTTCCAGGCTACTCTTTCCTATGCTATTTCTTTACGGTGTTCCTTTTGCAACATGTGGTGCAATTGCTAATTATATATATATATATATAGAAAATAAATTATAAAATAATATTGTAAATATCATTATTATAAAGAAAATGACATACACACAAATCATGAAAATCTATGTTGCATTCCTCTCTTTACACAAATGCTTAAATACATATATAATTATTTTGTTAATATTTTTATTATATATATATATATAATTAAAAAATTAAATATTTTTAATAAAATAACTAAAACAAAACAAATATGACTCTTTTATTTTTTATCTTTTATCTATATATTATTTTTAAAAATAATAATAATAATATTTTTAATAAAATATAATTTTTTTTTAGGAAAATCTCAATTTACTTACTAGAAATCAAACTATTTCATCACACATATTATTAAATTTGTATTTGTAATGAAATCAATTAGACAATTTCTACATATCAAACTATTTCATCCACATATTATTAAACGTGTATTTTTAATGAAATCAATTATACAATTTCTATTAGAATTATAGAACTTATATTTCTAATAAAGTCAATTATATTTGAAATATCAAAATAACTTTTTAGAAAAAGGCATATCCAACTAAATCCAAATACAAATAATTCGAAATCAATAATTTCAAACAATAACAATGATTTAAACACAGCCTTCAAATTCACCACCAGTATACGATACCTGGCCTGGAATCAAAAGTTTTCCTTATCTCACATGATGATATAAAAATAAATATCACTGTCTTCCTTAACTTACATTATTATATTTGAGGAAATATTACTATTTACATAAATCTTTAGTGCTATTTTAAGATGCACCTATACATGGTTTATAATTTTGTTTTATTTAGATTAGTGTTTTCTATATATTAATTTTAATATCCCAAATATATATGCAATTTTTGCATATTAATGTACTTGATTATAAACTAAATGAATATTTAGTGCACATGTATACACATATTTGAATAGGCATATGCATAACTTGATACTCATGAGAATAATGACATTCCAAACTTCATAATTAAAATAATTTTGAATATAAACAATTTTTATGATATTTGCAAGATATAAGTATTAATTTCAATTTAGAAAATTTTATTATTATTATTATTTTTTTAATCTTATATTATATCAAAAAAGAATTAAACTTTATCTTAAACATTTATGTATCAAACTAGTTTATATTATTTTCAAATATATTTATAAGAGTCTCAAATGAATGTTATTCTATTTCAATACATTATACATTAGAATACATTAGTGACATTACCAAACAAGATGACCATAATTGGAAATGCAAGACCATTGGAAATGGATGAAATAATACTAATACTAATATTGAAATATGAGCGGAGGCTTGCTTCAATATTCAAGGATATTGGACTATTTACATTATATTATTCTACTTTTCTATTTTTATTTAACATATTGGTAACACACATGAACCTTTTTGTGAGGTTTTTCAAGTGCTTGGATGTTAAGCACAGATTGAGTCTCTCAATTGTATGTTTTAATCTTGTACAGAAATAATTTGCAAACGAAATCTTAAGGATTGAAAATAAACAATAGTGAGAGCATAAAACATAAAACAGATATACGTAGAGATTTCCCCCTCGATCCCTAATCGGGACTACCAGCTTGATTTTTTATGATATTCTTTTTAGTGTTACAACACATATATATACATGCCGAAGCATTCATAAACTCCAATCCATTAACCCTAGATTAGAACATAACCATAGTTCCCTTGACCGGATCTACAAAATACTAGGGGCTGAAAACCATCATGCCCCAAATCCATTTGCAAACTCATGCAAAAAACCATAGGCGGGCTCGCCCACCTAAAATAGGTCCAAAAAAATATTCTCGTGGCACTTCCCCAGACCCCATGCAGGGGACTACCCGCCCCCTATGACCTCCCCACGCGTGCGACTATTCATGGAAAGAATAAATACATACCCAATGTTAGGTGGGTCCCGTGATTTTGGTTGATTGGGCCAAGTGACAGTAACATCAAACCAACTTTGGAGCCCAAGGACCTAGCCTTCCTGGACTCAGAGAGGGCTCTCTCTATTTGTGTAAGGGATATATATGTTTTTTGCTTCTTATGTTTCTGATTTTAGGCTACTTGTGAAGTATTTTTTTGGTTTTGTTTTTAGGTTTTTGAGGGAGGAACTCATCAAAGACTAAGATAGATAAAAATATTGTTAGATCAACTGGGCTATGGGGTCGAAAAGGTCGAGAAAGCCTCATATGGTCATACAAGGTATGTTGAAGGGCCGATTTGATCAAGGTAAAATGGACTTTGGCAGATAAATGAAGTGGGATGGACACTAAGTTTTGTGAAGGACAGTTTTCAAACACATGAATTATTGAAAGGTAAATTTATATGGTAGGGCTAACCATTAATCATGATAAATGTAACTTCAAACAAATAAATCAAACTACTAAGAGGGAACTCCTAGACATAGTATTTTGGGTTATCGGGCACTTTGAACTAATATTGCAGAGTTTTAGGCAAAGGGAAAGATCGATACAAGAACTCTTCGGTTCAGAGATGGATTTTTGACTAGCCATGAGTAAGCAGGGTGTACCCTGAATCATACTTAGCATGCATAACAACCATAAATGAAACAAGTGAACAAGTTCTTCAGTGATCAAAGAGTAGTTAAGAATTCTTTGATATGACTAAGAAGGAAGAAAACATAGAAGATGTAATGAATCAGGAAATCTGAGGTGCCTGCATGGGCATGTCTCAAATCTATTCTCTACTATCTTACAGCAAGAAAATAACATGAAATATGTATGAAAACTAAGGAAACATAATAGATAGGGACACTATACCATGTTACCAAGTCAAGGAATCCAATAGCAGCCCTCTTTCATCATCCAAAACATTCAAGAAAATATCCAATGCATGAGACAAGTATTTCTTCCAAGCTTGTATAACCATATATTTCTCTATATCATCAAGTTCAGCCTTGTTTACAATGAAGTCTCTTGGAATATATAGGCCAAGATGAAGGAGAACCTCCTAGTGCAACTAGCAAGCTCATTGGCCCATCAAAAATATCTGATTTTGTCCTTGAGGCTTTGCAAAGCCCAAGGCACAAAATATCTATAAAAATATCATAAAAATGCTAAAAAAGGAAATTAAATTGAATTTTCCCAACTGAAAAGGGCCAAAAAAGGATAAACGCACATTTGGAAAAGCCACTTCAGAAAATTGCATTTTTTACAAAAATACTTCATAAATATAGCAGCAGAAAATCCCCTGTCTTGTGGGAAACTTTTGGAGGACTTCCCGATGTCAAAACGAGGCCCGTGAGGCTTGTTGGAAAGCCCTGAATGTCTAGTTTCTAAAAATACTTTGTTTTCCCCAAATTGATCACTGGAAGCCTATGAAAATCTGACCTGTGTGGAAAAACCCAGAAATTAGCCTATGCTGATATGCGGGGCAGAGTGTTGAAAAAGTGACTGTTTTTCGCCACTTTGGGGGACCAAAACATCTTCAATTGATCTGAAATTTGCTGAGTAAATGCCCCTAAAATTATGGCATCCAATGATACCATTTTCCACCTTTGAGAATGCTTCAAAATAAAATGGCGATGCCCATGATTTTTTGCAAAAAGACCAAAAATGTCAAAAAACAAAAACTTGTCGAATTATGCCCAATTTTGGCGAGCATGACCCTCATGGGTTTTCAGAAGCATGCTGAGAAGCAGATGCCAAAATTTCAAGCCTTGATATGTCTTTCTTCACTTTTTGTGTCGGGCACCTTTTTTGGGCCTCCTTGAGCTTTTCTTGTGTAGCCTTCAATTTCCTTCAGGCGAATTGATTAAGCATCTTATAGTGCCTGGTCATTTTTCTTTAAAGGTTTAAGTCTCTATTGGATTTTTCCAACTTATTCTCCAAGTGTTCATTCACCCTTTCAAGCCATGCTTCTCTATTGTTTTCTATCTCTTGGGTGAATAAATTAGTAAGAGGAAAAGATTGAAAAAGGGCAGCCTCTTCCTCTTTTTGTTTCTCCAAAGCTCTTTTGAGTCCCATAGTCCTTGGCCTCTTCCTCCTTGGCTGATCTTCTTCTCCACTGTCATTGAATTCGCCCATGAGCTCTTCCAACTTAATTTGCGCTTTGGAGGCTTCTTTTTTATACTTGATAGCTCGTTTCTCATAAACTACCATGTGGACATTCATTTGCTTGTTTTGTGTTTGCAAAAAATGAATGAGGTTTTTAGACCTCTCTAGATCTACTCTTAGATCATGAATTTGTTCTTCTCTTTTTAGCAAGAGGGACTCTATAATTCTGGCCTCATTGTCACTGTCATCACTATTTATCTAAATTATGTCAAAATCCCTTTCTTTCTCATGGCTACTTTCCTCCTTCTCTTTTCCCTTGCTTTGGGTGGCCTTCTTGGTCCTCCTCCTCTTTCGTAATTCAACAATGGATTGCTTGGGCAACTTGCCTTTGCTTCGGAGTGCTCTAGTAACATTTGGAGTTACAATTTGAGCCACTTTCTTTCTTGATGTTCGGGGCTTTTTTACCTTTGGAGAAGAAAGCATGGCCCCTTGCCTAGGAGAGGCAGCTAGCACATGCTCTATTTGGTCTTTGCCCTTACTACTCCCATCATCATCCTTGTCACTATTTTCCTCCTTTTGAAGGCTGCCTTGTTCACTCTTTTCTTTGCTTTCTTCAAGACTGTTACGCTCTGTATCCTCAATGTTTTGTGCCTCATCATCATCACGCTTACTGCTGTGTGGGCTGCCAATATTTTCCTCTTTGTGACTATTGTGTTCCTCATCAACTTGTTCCATTTCTTCATCATTTCCCTCTTCATGCTCACTGTTGTGCTTGGATTCTTCATTTTGTTCCTCCTGATCACTTTGCTCTTCTTCACTGTTTTTCTCTTTCTCACTATGTTGCTCGTCTCACCGTGCTCTTCTTCATCACCTTCATCATTGTGTCAGCTTTTTTTTAACTATGCTTTCCATGTCATTCATGGGGAAAAACTTTTTAACTTAAAGATAATCCTTCTCCTTGGCCTTCTATGTAGATAATGTTTTTATCTCATAAACTTCGTGATAAAAAAGGCCCTCTTTTAATGCAAAATCATTTGTTTCAACCACCTGCCCTCTGTCTTTGACTGATTTGAAAGGTAACTTCTTCCAGTTTTTCTTTTCATCTATAACCTGGGGGAGCTTAGCTTTGATAATCATAATGAACTTACTCAAAGCTATCATGCCCTTTTCTCATCAGTTATATAGGCGGTCTGTCCATTTATCATTTTGCAGATAGGTTTAGAGACTGAGATTTAGGCCCGTCAACTTAACCATCCATAAAAAGGCTTGTTTAGTCAGAATTGTAACCTGTGATTTATCCTTTGGGGAAGGCTTCACAAATGTAGGATCAGATCCTGTTAACATCCTCATGCTATCTCTCTCAGATAAGCTCTAGTTTATGATATGGAATAGGCTTTTGACTTATGAACTCCTATTGTTTTATCACTATTTTCAAACCTGTTTTTCAAAAGGAAATTCCTCAAAAACCATATGAAAAACATGTTGATGCCTCTTTTGCCCATCTCTTGGAAGGAGGTGACTAATAACTTCTGAAAACACTTTGACACCTTAACCCTCTAATTTTTGAATGAACGAGGTTACATTGTTCCCTTTAACCATCTACTTTTCAATGAAGGAGGTCCTATTATGTTCCCAACCATCTGCTCTTTTTTGGAGGAGGTTCTTAATGTTCCCTTAACCATATTCTTTTAATGAAGGAGGTTAGCACTGTATATATGAAATTTCATCTATTTCCAAAATGTATTACCTTTCTACAAATCACATGTCTGCTTGGTATCATATCAAATGGGCAAGAAGTTGAAAATTGACAATTTTCTTTATGAAACATGATCTGAGATATATATCCTTTGTAAAACATCCCTGTGAACCCTTAGACTAGAAACCATGTGATTTGAAATTGTAGAGTACTTGCTTGCTAGACACCTTTGACTAATCTCCTTTGACTCCGTTTGCAAATTGATCATTGATGAAATCACACCCCTGCAGAGATGTAACAAACAAATGACTTTGAACTCTGAAGAGCTTACTTGGGGTCTGATGGAGATTTTTCTTGACCTTAAGCATGTTCTTTTAGACAGTGAACATACTATCTTCTTCTGTTTTGGATCTTTGTAGAATTTCTTCCGGACAAAGACAAAAAGACCTCTAAGTGGCACGACCTATGGATGGATGAAGATTTGTTTTTGCAAATTAGGTGCTAATTCCGGGTTGCCTGGTACTGAACAGAGGCTTTTGGCTCAGGATTGTTTTGCCAAGGAAGGGATTCCTTAAAGCACCACTACCTAACTTAGGGGTGATCTTGACAGATTCTGAGTGTTTCTTTGGGTATGATTAGATCTCTAAATGACATATGACCAAATATAGCGTTGCAATCATTTTATCAACAGTTGGATAATGAATGACTTGGGGAATAAGGGTAAATGACAATAGATAACCTTCAGCTATGGCAATTATGGACAAGATTATTTGACTGAAACGAGATAGGTCTTTGACAAATGGGTTTTTTCTCATCATAGGCTGACCAAAAGGGGTAGGAGGACAAAAATTGTTTTGGGGTGTTTTCTAGATGACAGATTTGACAGTTTGGAGATCAGCTTCTAGAAAACTTAGCTTAAGAAACTAGTCATCATCAACAGGTGAAAATACTGATGGCTAACAGTGGCTCCATTTTGGGAGGGAAGCTCCTTTTCAGGAGGTGTCCAGAATTTCAGATCTCTGGCTTTTGAAAACCAGTGCCTTATCCATTGGCCCAAATTTCTTTCTTTCTTGATGCTATTTCTAAAAATTGACAGCATGATTAGCATCAAAGTCATTTCTACCTACCCAGCTACATTTCCTAACATTTTTTCTTCTTTCGGGTGCATTTAGACTAGCAACCCTTTGGCATAATATTTTTGAAAAATGACACTATCTAATTCTACACTTATATCCACTAGGAGTTCAGATTAAACTGATGAACTCCTTTGTTTCTCTACCTATGCTAGATCAACTGTCAAGGTTAAGTTGCTCGACAGGATTTGATTCACTAAACTAAGACATGAAATTGAAAAATGACCAAATCAGGATTAGACAGTCTGATTTGTCATGTATTTGTAGCATAAAAGACAAGTTGCACACAAATATTATTTTTCATGAAAATAAAATTTAGAAAAATCAGGGCTAGGATACCCAGTTTGTTTTTCATCCCTGTTTTCCTCTTTGGTTATGTTTTGAGCATGTGGAACCAGTATCTTTTCCTAATCTACTTTTTTTTTTACAAGTCAAGCTTACACATTTTGACTATCCTTTCTTTCACTAACTTATCAGTAATAAATTTAAAACACGTTCAGTTATGATTAGGCTATATAACTGAACAAGACATCTTTGAGCACTAGTAGCGGCATTTAGACTTGCGTGCTTTTAGAATGACTATTTTTTGAACATGGGGCTTTTTTGTTGTTTTCCAAACTGCCCTTTTTTTCTACTTTTCTATTGTTTTTGAATTTTCTGTTTTTTGATTTTTTTCTTCAAACAGTGGTATGTACAATGATTGAAAGTGTTTTAAAACTAGAGCTCTTGACAAAAATAATTTTTTAGTGTCCTTCCATTCACAGGACGTCCAAAATTTTCATTCCCATCAGGTTCCTGCAGGAAGAAAGCATTGTTTCCACTAACTGAACTGATGATGAAAGGCCCCTTCCATAAGTTTTCAAATTTACCATGTTTACCTTTATCTTCTCTTCTAGAATCCCATTTTAACACTTTATCCCCAATCTGAAAATCATTTTCCTTGGTCCTTCTGTCAAAAATCTATTTTATCTTATCTTGCGCTAATTGAGCCCTTTGGTAAATTTCTTCTCTTGTTTGTTGTAAATGGATAGTCTAATTTACCCTCCTTTGCATGTCATTTTCTTCTATTTGAACTTCTTGCAATAGCTTCATTACTGGAACCCCTAAAGATGTTGGGAAAATGGCATCCATGCCATACACTAGTTGGTAGGGAGACATATCAATTGATTTTTTGGTGGTTAGTCTATCAGCCCATAGTGCATGCACTAGTTTTCCATGCCATGCCTTTTGATTTTGTTCCAGAAGTTTCTTAATGATGTTGACTAGGATTTTGTTAGAGGACTCAGTTAAACCATTACCTTGAGGGTAATAAGTTGTGGAATGTCCTAATGAAATGTGATATTTGTAACAGAAGTCAACCATTATTTTGGAGGAAAAGTCAGCAGCGTTATCCATGATAATCTTCCTAGGACAGCCGAATCTAGATAGAATGTTGGTTTCTAGGAACTTAATGATGACTGAATCGGTGGCATTCCTGGAGGGTATGGCTTCTATCCATTTGGTAAATTAATCAGTGGCTGTAAGGATCCATTTGTGTTGAGTGAATGAAGAAGGGTGAATCTCCCCAATAAAATCTAAACCCCATTGGTGGAAAGGTCCTTCAACTATGATGGGATGTAAGGGCAAAGGTAAAAGATTTTTCTTGCCATCAAAAATTTGGCATTAATGGCATGTCATAACTAGTTTGTGAGTTTCAGGAAATAAGGTAGGCCAATAATAACCAGCTCTAAGGATTTTGTTGGCTGTGGTTTTCCAGTAGAGATGACCTCTACATTCTCCTTCGTGCATTTCGTGCATAATTTTCTCTGCATCATACTCAAGAAAACATTTAAGCAGCATACCAGTGGGATTTTTCCAATACATAACTCCATCTAAAATGAAAAACTTTAGAGATTTTTGTTTGAGGAACCTTGCTTTTGTTTTTTATAAAGTTGGAGGAGCATTTAGATAAAATAATACATAAAGAATATCCGCATACCAAGGTGAATTCAAAAACACTTCTTCAACATGAGGGGCTGGGCATTCTTCCTGTTCTTCTAAGGTGTCAACAAAATTTATATCTAATGTTTGGAGGTTAGTTTCAGCCATTATTCTTGCGAGTCCTTGTCCTTTAACCAGTTTGGTGGGTCAGATTTCTAAGTCATATTCTAAGATGATAGCGATCCATTTTCCCCTTTTACCATTGGGATCTTGATTTAATATATCTTTGACGATGGTATTAGGAACGAAAGAAATGACATGAGAATGCAAGATATAAACTCGGAAATATTCAGTGCTTTTACCAATGCGAATGCCTATTTTTCCATGATATTATATTTTAAGGGAGCATCTCTTAGGGATTTTCTAAAAAAGGCAATGGGTTGTTCTTGCCCTGCTGCATTCTTTTGTAAAAACACGGCCACTATCGTGTGTTCCGATGCAAATGAGAAAATGTAAAAATATTTGGTGAAATAAGGAATTCTCAGTATCGGTGTTTCAGTTAGGGACTTTTTAACTAATTCAAAAGATTTTTTGGCTTTTGTAGTCCATTTAACTCCAACCTCTTTTTTCAACATGTTTGTGATATCTCTCAAAAGTTCGGCAAGATTTGGGATGAATCTTCTTAAGAAATTGATTTTTCCGATAAAGGATTGCAGCTTTTTTATGTTTCTGGGGTGACTTATTTGTAATATGCCTTCAATTCTCTGGGGGTTTATTTTTATTCCATCTTCCGAAATGATGTGACCTAGGAGTTTTCCTTCTTTAGTTTGAGTTATTTATTTGTCTTAATTGTTTTTCCCCAAATTCTGATAGTGATTTTCCTAAATTTAGAGAGTCATATATCTCTATGTATCGCTTGAATGTTTATTTTATGCATCTATCAGTTTGAAGTTACATTTATCATGATTAATGGTTAGCCCTACCACATAAATGTCTTTTATTGAACTATTTATGTTTGAAAGCCTTTGTCCTTCACAAGCTTAGTGTCCATCCCACTTCATTTCACCTAAAGATCCATTTTACCTTGATAAAATTTTCTCTTCAATATACCTTGTATCACCATCTGAGGCTTTCTCGACCTTTTCAACCCCATAGCCCAGTTGATCTAAAAATATTTTTATCTATTTAGTCTTTGATCACTTCCTCCCTCAAAAACCTAAAATAAAAATAAAAACCTACTTCATAACTAGCCTAAAATAAAAAACACAAGAAGCAAACAACTGTACATCCCTTACATAAATAGAGAGAACCCTCTCTAAGTCCAAGAAGGCTAGGTCCTTGGGCTCGAAATTTGGTTTGATGTTACCCTGTCACTTGGCTTGCCAATCACCCAAATCATGAGACCTTTAATACCCAACATTCTCCCACTTGTTGTTTTAACACATACCCAACATTCTCCCACTTGTTGTTTTCTTTCCACAAGGGGCCACGGGAGAGCTTAGTCATTATTCCACCCCTGCAACACTCATTGTTTCTCTACACCAAGAGAAATTCTAAGTGCTCACAGACTTTGTCAATGCATCTACAACATTCTTCAAAGTGTCTACCTTTACCAACAACACCTTTTTATCCTCAACCATATCTCTCATGAAGTAATATTGAACACCAATGTGTTTTGTCTTTGAATGATAAGTAGGGTTCTTAGCCAAAAAAAATTCATTTTAACTATCACAATCTATCCTTATAGCTCGTTACACCAACCCCATACTTGAATACAATCTCTGCAACCAAACTGCTTCCTTGCTTGCATGAGTGGTTCCCATGTATTATGCATCTATAGTTGAAAGAACCACTACATACTGTCTTTTGCTCATTCAACTGACTGCACCTCTAAATAGGCTAAAGACATACCCACTTGTATATCTTCTTTGGTCTAGATCTCCAGCCCAGTCTACAACAACAAAACCACGAATGTCCAAAACTTTGTCTAATCTTGGTCTTCCCTGGCAGCACAAACCGTAATCACTGGTGCCACGCAAATATCTGAAAACTCGCTTCATTGCCGTCCAATGCTCTTTCTCTAGTTTTGACATAAATCTGCAATGTATAATTTTTGTTTTACTTTACAATTAACCCCATATTAAATACTAAAAGAATTACACATCCCTTTAAGAATTATATATATATATATATATATATATATATATATATATATTAACTTCAAATTGAATTATGAAACCATTGCATATCTCTTTCATAATTTATTTATATATTTATCAATTACTTTATTTCTTATTTCTCTACATAAAATTTACTTAAACTTAAGATAAAAATAAAAGTATTTTTTTCCAGAAGAAAAACCAAAAAAAAAAAACTACTTCTTAGTCCATCATCATTGTGTAGTCCATTCAAAATATAATATCATTATCTAATCAATTCAAATATAATATTATTTCTGGTGTGGATAAACGTATTGAAATTTAGCGTTTTTAAAGAGATTTACATGTAGTGCAAGGACAAGGAAAAAATCGAGTGTAGAGATTATAGAGGGTTAGGTAGAGAAAATGATACATGCACCTATAGGGGAAAAGAAATGATACCATAGTATTTCGTTTATTCCGTAATTTACTTCACCTGCATGTGACGCGCTAAATCCGACTAAATGTCCAATCCCGAAAGCATCAATGATGTTTCTGGATAAATTTCTCATTAAAATCAAAAGGTTATTGACTCTAAAACTGTATTCCATAATTTTCTTTAATTCTGTATGGATTGCAAGTTGTATGCAACAATCTGAGGACAAAGATGACGACCTGTAGAGTAGTGCTCTTTGGTAGGGCATTGCCCGTCGAACGCTGCCATGAGGTAAATTCCAAAATTTTCTTCAATTCCACTTGAGCTGGAAGGTGCATGGAATTTTGAATGGTATCGAGCGAAAGAAAAGAGCATTAATATTAATATTTTATAATGGTATGGAATTTTGAATGGTATCGAGGGAAAGAAAAGAGCATTAATATTAATATTTTATAATGGTATGTGGATGTAGGGAAATTTTATATTAAATTAATTTTTTAATATAATTTGATTTTTTTGTAGTTGGTAAAAAAAGTTGTAAGTTGTTATAATTAGTCATAATGATGTAGGGAAATTTTATATTAAATTAATTTTTTTAATATAATTTGAATTTTTTGTAATTGGTAAAAAAAATGTTGTAAATTGTTATAATTAGTCATAATGATGTTTGAAATTTTTATAGATAAATTTTGTAAAAGTTTTTGAAATATGAAGGGATATTTCATTTACATAAAGAACAAACGAAGGTAATTTAATTGTTATAATTAGTCTTAATGATGTTTGAATTTTTTTATAAATAAATTTTGTAAAAGATTTTATAATTAGTAATAATGATGTGTGAAATTTTTATAAATAATTTTTGTAAAATATTTTGAAAAAGGAGTGGGCTATCTTATTCATGGTAAGGAAGTGATAAAGTTTGATTAATGTAAGAAGATAATGTTGGGATTAAGATTTATGGGGTTTAAAAAAAATGCATAGAATTAATATATATACATCAATTTGGTGTCAGTGACTTTAAAAATTGGATAATAATAATAATAATAATAAATTTTTGTAATGTAGCAGGATGTTTTTATCCCAATGTTAAGCATAAAATAGCATAGTGGATTGTTTTGCATGCATGCATGTTCGAATTTTTTTAGTGAAATAAAATTAAGAACACAATTAAGAAACCTCAATATATTTAGAAAGTTAAAATTCATTAGCTTAAAGAGAGATAAATGAAATTTTACAGTTAAATACTATAAGTTAAAAATATCTATTAAAGGTTTTCCTATGCTAAATTGTTGCTTCACGCAAAATTGGGTGAAAGAATGATATTGCACATTACAAAGAATGCAATGAATACCACACACTACAAAGAATTACAAACAGAGGTGTGATGGAGGGTCGTGTAGATGTACGATAGAGATAGGAAGGACCACTATAGAAACAAAAAAAAAAAGTAGTTGTTAAGCATTTACTAATTACAACCTATCGACTTATTGTTAGTTCATCCCAACAAAGTTAGTTGTCAATATGTTTATCATGCATAAATCAATGTTGTTGGAAAAACTTTGTTTAAGAGGTTTTAGTTAGTTAAGTTGTTATTGTTTTTATTAATAGGCCATTGTAAAAGTTCTTAGGACTATTGAGAATAAATTTGGTTATCCTTTCGATGGAAGGGATGATGTCAGAGTGGGAATTGTGATGACCTCTACTAGTAATTGTGATTGTAAGAGAGAGGGAACAAGAAGGAGAAAGAAAGGATATTTGTATGAAAACAAACACATTTTTGTACAATGAAGATCTCACATGGATGAATAAAACATAAATTGACTACTTTCATTGCAACACTGATTTTGTGTCTTTGTCTGTATAATGAAATGCTACTGAATATATTGAAATTTGATGTGTTGTATTAATGTTCAGATAATATTCCTATGAGTTTCTTTGACAGATTGTATATGCACTATGTTGAGAATGAGTATCTTTACTGTGTGATTGATTATATATGCATTGCATTATAAATTTGGGTGATCGAAGGATCTAGCCTAAGTCATAGCATCTTTGTCTCCCCTCCTCTTGCAAAACCTTTATCGGTTTACGCAATCTCATCATGATGCCTCAGGTGAGAGTTCATATGCTCAAGAGTGTCGAATATGTTGTTGTCTAAGAAATTTGTGTTGGCCCATTCCTGAACCCGGGGTCACCCATGTTTATGCACTAACAAATGGTTCCATTGTCGGGACATTAAAGATTGCATCGAGAGTGGGGATGTGGGTATTAGAAAAAAAAGTATTAGAGTGGTGGTTGAGCAATAAGCAGTACAAATTTACAGAAGAGAAATCAAAGAATCAACACCTCACTCCAGAGAAGTGGCTATAGATGTATCTTTATACTGATTCTCATGAACAAAATTTCACTAAACTTCCTATTATTTTATCCAAGTGATTGCAGAGATAGATAATGCAACAAGGAAGTTGATATCTTCTTGACCCACAAGTGTGGATTCCAAATTTGATCAAGAGAGTGAATATTGTGAAGAATAACGTATTCAGTGTCGTCGATTTTTTATTGGAAAATGTTATGGTTGGATACATTGTTGAATTCATAGTGGAAGCTACTCAATCTTATAGTGCAATTGAAAGATAATTTAAATGATAAATACCATGTGGTTGATATCTGAATTCATTACCCACGTGGATCAAGATGCTAATCTATGACAATGGTGTAATGCTATTCAAATCTAATGCAGTGAGCTATTAAAATTTTGTGCTATTCGATGAGACGGGGCTGACCAAATAATGTTGTAAGTAAACCATGAAGAAGGAGAGTTGGGATGACTCGAAAACTAAGTTTCTAGAGTGAAAAATCAAGAAATATTCCCAATAAGAGGTTTGCAATAGAATAGTTATCCAATTTTTGGTAAGGACAAGATCTACGGAAGGAGCAAAGGTATACCAAGAACTATTGTGGGAAAATGGCAAAGATTTCTAAGATCATCGAAACGGGAGTGTCGACACGAAGGGGGAGTGTGAAAAATGGCATGGATCGAGTGCCACATAAAGGAACCAGGTATTTATAAATTTCTGGCACAATAAATAGACCTGCATTAGAGCTTTCTATTGATCACATAACTTAAAAATAAGTACATTACACATAATCGAATGAGGAAAAATAGTGGGGATTTGTATCATTAGGATATAGAGATGGAAGGGAAGTAGAAAGGAGTGCATAGAAGAGAGGAGAGGAAGCCCTTCCCTAGAAATGGAGTCTAATGCTTAGTAGAGGGACCTCCGTGCTATAAGGAAGGAGTGATGGTGACAAAGGAGAAGTTATTGAAGCAAGTAGTACAAGATTCATTGAAGAAGGAAATGAGGAGGAAGAACGCCAACTCAAACATGACGATTTTATGCATCCCATTGTACAAGTTTAGTGCATCCCATGGGTCAAACCCATGACCCCGCGCACTTTTTGTATAACGAAGGGAAACTTTCAGTTGATTGCTGGTTTATCATAGTCACTAGATTCAATGCATACCAAGTAGTTTGACAATGTTGTAATTAGTGGTAGAAATGGTAGAAGGGAGGAAGAATAGGTTAAAGAAAAATATCCAAGAAGGTCCACTATTAGGATCACCATAGGGTGCACCCTTATCAAAGGAGGAACATATTTGAGATCAAGAAGTCTTTCTTGACAAGTATTGGCTATGGCACCACATTAAGGATATCTTTCCTTCATGGAACCACGGTAGAGGATCTTTAGAAACATTGGTTTGTATATGAGGAGGTATGGATGGTGAAGCAGGTCCTAGACAATCAAACAAAGATCATGCCATTAGAGATAACCTTAAGGGACTATGCATTAACATGGTATATGAACTATAAGGCCACTACACTTCTAGGGTAGTTGAGCACCTTGGTAGACATTGTGAAGGGACTATTGAAGGATTTCCATAATAATAAATCAAAGTCATAGAGCATCACTAAAATTAAGTAGAATTGATTAGGAGATCATGTCCAAGTTCAAAAAATGCTCAAAAATGGTAGTGCTCAAAATTTTTTGCAACCTAAACGACCGAAAATGTCTCATTGTTGCGATTCTGGCACCACGAACAGTTCGTAAAACAGAGGTCATATGCAGAAGTTATTTTTTTTTTGAACCCATGACCCGAATATGCGTGTAGAAGGACCCGACCAGCCCGGCTATGGAAAATTTCTTAACCTGTTGTGCAAAAGTGAACGTATTGTCGGGATTCTTTGAACACACAGAAAAGAAATTCAGGCTAGCCCCCGTGATGATGTGACTAGGGCGGAGAACCCCGGTGGAAGGCCTTAGCCGCAGAGTGGGCCAACAAGAAAACCGCAACATGCAAACGGGTTTTGTTACAAACATTTAATGTGCAGTTCTGATGGCGGTTTCGATGGCAGCTCGGGCGGAGGCACCATGTGACCACCCCACCTGACATTTATTTCCACATCAAATAGTTTCCCCTAGTTTTGGTGCATTCCAACTATTCCAGAGATTCCCCCATTTTAGCACTGCTAACTGGAGTTCCTCTAGTTTTGGAGGAGGTTTTCAAGGGATATTGGGAAAATTTTGTTTTTGCCGTAACTCCTTCATTTATCAACCAATTTGGGTGCAAAAATAGTCAATTTTGGGTATTCTCGGCATTCTGAACACATTGGCATAGGTTTTAGAGCTATCAGAGGTCATATTTAGCAGGTTTAGCTTCGGTAAAGATCAAGGAGCGACTAGGGCCACTAGGGTGTGGGCAGTGTATTGAGCATCCTTTGTCTGTTTTGTGAAAATGAATAGTCATATCTGACTAATTCAAGCATTCTAAAATTTTTTTTACAGAGAGCATAGCCTATTGAGGCTTTATTTTAGATGTACTTACCATTTTTGAGCAATAATATATGAGGGACATGTCATTGGGAGTTGGACCAGCAGATGTAGCCCAAGAGGGGTGAACTAATTCATCAAATTTGCTGAGTAATGTGCTATGTGATGTTTAATTCTCTATTATTTACTATTGTACTATGTTAAACAAGTAAAATGCATACTTTAAACTCACACTAAAATCTGTTTAACTAAGCTAAAACCATTTGTTTCACCTGCAAACTTCAAAGACTCTTATGCACACATTTTAATTACTGTTTGGATACTTAGCACAACAAAACTAGTACATTCCATTTAGATCAATAATTTTGGTGAGTTTGATCAACTATTTAAGGTAATAATGGATAGATTAATATTCTATATCATTGAAGCATATCATCAAGAATGGTTCAGATCTAGGTTGCTACCACACATTAGGATTACTTTGACTCAAAAAAGGATAACCTCCTAGCTTGAATCTTTGGAAATAACCATGAGGCTAGAAGTTATGCCAGGAGGGGGAGAAAGAGTTGTAGGTATGGTGCAGGGACAATCACAACTAGTTTTGTTAACCTTGCAATTACAAGATTTGGCCAAAGGAAGGTGAAGCGAGAGGAGGTGTGGTGCACCATCTATAGGAAGGAAGGTCATCACTAGAACAAATGACCCACATTGATGGATTATATGGGTATAAGGGAAACAAATCCCCTGGCCCAAGGAATGAGAGTATAGTGTAATATTTTTTGGGTTCAGAGTTGTTTTCATATTGCATGTCCCATGATGTAGAAGCATCAAATTTTGGTGTGGACTCCTTTTTGTGACTTTTGCAAGTTTGATGAACAAGATATTCATACAAGTTGTGCACTTGAGTGAACACGTGAGAGGACTTATGATGAATTCTCTATCTAGGAAGTAGAATGGAATGATGATGGCACATATAATTATTAGCTAATAATTTATAACCCAGTAGGCAGAGGACTAAGTCCACGACAAGGATGGGAAGAGGATGAGGAGGCTATAAGAACAATAGAGGATCTGTAATTTTCTATAATTTTAGAAAAGCTGACCACTTTAACAAAGATTTCCAAAATCCCCTACCTATATATACTACAAGCAATTGGATCATGTAACAGATCATTTTCCACAGCTACTAGCGAAGTGGTAGGAGAAACAGGGGCCTAATGTGTAGATGTTGACAACAAAATATTGTTAAGACCACCCCCAAATATGCACAAACACCATAGGTGGGACAAGAATGGGGATGGATTCCATAAATTAGAATAAGAAATCCCACCCATGGGTACAAAAATTCATTGAACCCCCTCAGGAGTTTTATTTGGTCAAGGAGAAGTAGACATAATAGGAGGGGAAGGAAGGATATTTTGGTGGTAGAATGGGGATCATCCAACTAAGTGTTGTAGACCCATATGGAACCACTAAATGGTCAAACTTTGATAAATGGGACTACTATGGGATTTCATCCCACTTAGATATTCCATAAAAACTTCTGAGACTTAATTCAAGACAAATGCACACTGAAGCAATTGCGTAGGATGATATACCACTTGCAACACCCTATTCCCACATCTACCCAAGTAACCGGCCAACCAAGGTAAACATGTGACGAGAGGCTACTAATATGAGATTCAACCTCCTAGATGACCTTAAGGAAGTGGAACTGATGGAAACACAACACACCTTACACAACATAAACAACACCTCCAGGAGGTAAACCACCCTCCCAGACCCCTTAACCTTAAAGGGGGACTAATTATTAGCCCTTTTTAGCCTTAGTCATGGGAATATAAGGGAAAGGGGGCAGTTATAGACCCTTAGTCGCAGGATGGCCTTTGCAAGGTAGTGGCCAGGGCCCCAAAAAGTCAATTATGCGCCTGCAGCTTCAGGATTTGTGCCACATTTTTAGCCCATGAGCCCAGGACTTCCTATAACTTCAGGAGAGGATAAATAACATTTAGAAAAAGACATGGAAGTAATCAATTCATCAATATCTCATCCGTACCCCTCCGCCATGACAGGCATTTCTTTAAACATGTCACAAACATTACATCTACAGGTGTAAACAACAGAATTAAACATAGGGGTGTAATACTTATATGAGAATCACTAAGAAGCATTTAACCCTTGCATCATAAGATGCAATATAATATATTTTACCATAGATACATTATATATTAATTTACAGGCAATAACATAGATAAATCCATACATAATGACTTATAAAATATAAGCTTATAACCAACATAGTACAAACAGATATAACATCAATGAAATCCACATAATAACCAGTACATTTACATATCAAATACCAAAGGAATGAGTTATTCATTATTGAATGTAAAAAACAACCAGAGACATGACTTCCACATTCCACTTGACCATAGATTAGTTGAGCCAAATCTTACTTCAGCCAATCACCCCCATGCCATATTCCAAGCATGAATGTGGGACTCAACTGAAAGAACCAACCATGGAAAATTTTAAGGATGGAAGTTTATCTTAAAGTTTAGCAACCTTGGTGAATCCTACTAGTCCCTAATATCCAAATTTTAAAATGTTTTATGATAATTTTGTAAAAATGTTTAGATTTCTAATTATTTTATACTAGACAATATATAATACTTGGTGATTTTTAGGTAAAATAATTTTATACTATAAAATTTGGGTGAATTAATTTTTAGAAAAATGGAAATTGGCGAATATTTTTTTTGGAAAAAGCATGGAATATTAGCCCACGTGCGAATATTAACCCCTAAAATTTTCCCTAGAACCAACCAGGGCATCACGAGGCTAAACCATCTCATCCTCATCAAATAGAAATCATGCTTTACCATGATCCAACCCGAATCACTAGACCAATAAAATGAACATGTCATAACCGACTTTATCATGATCTAACCCCGATCACTAGGCCAACACAAACCACAGTATGAATTGGGGTCACTAGGCCCTAAAACGAGACACTGCCCTCTATGCTTTACCATATATCCTGCCATTCACTGACAAGGATTCCTAGGCATAATCAAGGGAAACCACCTCTCAGGATTTACCGCAATCCAATCCCTGATCACTAGGCTCTAAAACAAGGAAACACATATACCAATTATGTGTTATAATAATAATAATATTCGGATATCCACCTCACTCAGCTTTGAATCCATCCGGTAATCCAACTAAACCAAAACATGAGAAATCCACAACACCATGGCTATCCGGGAATGGCAAGGCTAAGATCAAAAAAAAGTCACACCTAGCAAAACCCATTCCAAGACAACAAAAAACCATGCATTCCAAATATATCAAGGAAATCACGCATGCAACTCAATACTTGCAAATAATCCCATTGTAGCTGCCTGATCCTACTTTTCCCTACTTAATATTCTCCTTCTTGCTGCAACTCTCCAAGGATGCCACACTCACTAAGAGTCATCCAAGAATACTCCAAGTGTCCAAGAGTGAGTGAGAGTGAGAGAATAATGAGAGAGCTTCAAAACTGAACTGAAAAAAACATGCCAACTAACCCTCAGAAGCTTTTTTATAAAAGAGGCATCTATTTTATTCATTTTTCGTTATTTTCCTTCATTTTCCTCCTCACATGCAACTTGTGACCTTTCATCTCCCTTTTCTCCTAATTTCCATTATTTTCATAAATAAATGTGCCAAATATGCCATTTTTCCTTTCCAAAGCCTTTTCCTTTGCCAATTTACTTAGCCATAATAACCAAAGTGAACACTCGCTAGGATGTTTTTCCTAACATTCAACTTGGAATAAGTGTCCCATCAACCATGGTTATTATACATTTTTACATGAATGTTTTACCAAGGTTCTTATAGAACCCTCCCCCTTGGGGGACACTGTCTTCCCATGGAGATTTATTACAAAGCTCGTTGTAATATTCACAATGAATAACTTTCTCAAAAGAAAAAATAATCATGACAATTGTATTGTGTACTAGAGCTTTATAACACAGCTCATTACGGTATTTACAATAATATACACATTTTCTCAACGAACAAATAAAAGGATATGATGCCTGCATCTACAACAAGGGAATCCATAGGCTCGCACCTCCACCCTCAAATTAATACCAGGATTCACCTCCTTCCCAAGAAGTCCATAATCCATTGTCATAGTCAAAGTTGCATCCAATTTCAAGCACTACAACCCTGTGCTACTGTGCTCTAAGTGAACAGTTACTGGCTCATTGTTCCAAGGCACACTCCCAATGTGCATCTGATTCCATATGGAAATTATAATGACAAAAAAAATCCATCTCATCCTTCCCTTCTCTTCTATGCAGTCCCTCGGGCAATCCGGTAATCCCCTTTCGTGCAATCACTCGCCTTGCAAGTTCCTTGGCATCCCCTATCCTAGGTGACCCATCCCTTGGAAATTATTCCTTGCATCAGAAGTTACAAAAACCAAGGCATATACCTTCCTGAAAACCATCATATCGGTCATAACATGCTCATGGAAATCAATGGACACTATTGGGTACCAGTGTCCCATAATGGCCTTGCTCCTGAAGTGCTTTACCAACATACTTCTGCATGTTCGAATTCCTTTTTTTGTTAAAGCTGCTAGTTCTTGCAGTAAGTTTCAACCATGTCGAACCATAAATTTCCGTGCTTCCTGTATCAAGCACATAATTTCTATTAGATTAAAAATAAATTGAAATAACTTCAAATCATACCTCATTAGTAGCTCGTCAATAAGGTACGTTTGCAATTTTTTTCACCTCCTGTCACAACAATTCAAACTAGATATAGGATCGTATCATCGTGTATAAACATATCACATCCAGTTAGCTCAAAACACAACCATCATAAAGTAAAATCATGAATCACATTAAATCACCATAAACCATAATCATAAATCACATGTAACCATCATAAGTTAGAATCACAGATCACATGCATAGTAATACAAATAAAATGTCGATTCTTATCCTTCATTAGTCCTTACTTCTGCATTTTTTCTTTATGTACACATACCATATCAGTTTCCACACCTGACAACCACCTAGTGCCTTCTCCTCAACTATGTGTACATAAACGCAGTGTACAACGCGTACATTCACCCAAGGCTTACAACACCACACAATACATACACCCACACCCGGTATACAACACAACACAATACACACACCTATACCCATTGTACAAAACAATTTATGTACATACACATACATCCAGTGTACACCACAACATAGTACATATGCCTATAATGACATAAAACACATACACCTACAAACGATGTACTATACAAAACAATACACATGCATGTAAAGAGTACAACACAACGAATACATACACTACTACATTTGGTGGAAATTCCGACACTTGGTTCGGACGCTTTTGACCAAGTGTCGGAAATTTCCCCAATTTTTTTCAATCCCGCCCGAAACCGTCGCTATACCGACGTTTATTGAAAAGTCTCGCAATACCAACACTTAGAGAAAGTGTCGCAACTGCGACGTTTGGAGGAATACGTCGAAATTGTGACACTATGCCCCAAAGCGTCGCTATTGCGACGAATGCTTCCAAACGTCGCAATGACTAAGTGTGGCAGTTGTGACGTTTGGAGGTAACCGTCGCAATAGGGACTATAAAATTAGCCCAATAATTATTTTAAAAATAATTAATTATTATATGTTAGCCAACCAAAAAAAATGCGGATAAAACTAAAACAATCGAATTCGCCCTCGATTTTTTTTGTTGGAGCAGATTTTAATGGCATTCGCCTGGATTTACAGGGTCGGAGGCAGGGGTTGGAGTACTTCGCCCCATTTTTTCACTGGTTCTCTGGGGTGGTTGGAGCTTGGAAGGAGCGTGGAAGTTGAATGTTGGTCCTTGGATGTGCATAGGCTCGCCGATCTTTTTGCTGGTTGAGCGAGGGTAATGGCTTACTGAGAGCATCAAATCCGCCATTATTGAAAAATGGGGCACACATTCGAGAGCCTGCTAATGTCGACTATATCATCGAGCTATTTTATTAATGGGACTCTCTAAGGAGACCCGACGGTTGTTATGGATACGATGACAACAATAAAAGATGCCATCAATGCAGATTACCTTCTATTCTCAGCGTACTTGGTGTTCTCCATGTAGCTGGGGTTTACCATGTTGTGCACAGGATCGGTGAGGGAAAAAAAGAGGATGAACATAATGCTCACCAACATCAAACTGCAAACCGGTTCCTTCATCCAAATCCTGACCACGCAAACCATAATATTAAGAGATAATACACATCAGGGACTTGTTTAGAGGCTTTGGAATAGTTATTGTATATATTTTTTAAATGGAGAGAGTTGGGGTTTCTGCTGCTTCATTCCATGTGGGTTCTATATTTTTATTCTATATTCTGGCTTTTACAGCTGTTGAGGCCTGGAGGCCATGGAATTCCAACTTCAACACAACAGAAGCTGCAGATGTATCCATGGGAAATGAATTTGGGAGCTCACAGAGATATGAAGGCTCCTCAGAATTTGTCCACATGAGATACCACAATGGTCCTGTGCTCAAGCCTCACAGAAAATATCACCATTCACACAATCTGGTATGGCAACTGGACTTTCAATGACAAGAGGATCATAAAGGCTTTCTTGCTTGCCCTCTCAAAGAACAATAGAAGCGTCAGGAGCAGCAAAACCGCCTCTGTTGTAGAATGGTGGAGGACTGTGCAGCTTTACACAGACCAGACTGGGTCTAACATCAGCAAGAATATTGTGGTGGGATCTGAAGTGAATGATCGCTATTACTCTCATGGAAATTCACTCACTCGCCTCCCAATCCAGGCTGTGATTAAGAGTGCAGTAACAGCCCTTCGCCATCCCTTGCCCATTGATCCCAAGACTGGTCTCTATCTCTTGCTCACTTTTACTGATGTAGCAGTCCAGGATTTTTATAGGGCAGTTTGTGGGTTTCATTATTTGACCTTCCCTTCCACTGTAGGGTATACCCTTCCCTATGCCTGGGTAGGGCACTCTGGAACACAGTGCCCAGATGTCTGTGCATACCCTTTCTCAATCCCTTCATACATGACTGGTATGCAGCCCTTCAAGTCCCCTAATAGTAACGTTGGTGTGGATGGCATGATCAGTGTTATTGCCCATGAACTCTCAGAGCTTGCATCCAATCCATTCTGGTGAGGTGAATAGAGAGTGATGTTTGTGTGCAGGAGATTGCTGATGGTCGTTGTGGGTATGTACATTACGGCTGCTTAGATTTCTGTTCAGATGAATAGAGATTCCTCTATTGCCTGTGAATCAATGTGGATTATCACTTATCATGTAGATATTTTTTTCCTTCAACTTTTTTGTTAACCTGATTGATGTTCAGATAGATAGAGTCTCCTCTGTTACCTGTGAATCAATGTGGATTATTACGTGTGAATTAATGTATGTGGATTATCATTTATCATGTAGATTTTTTCTTCTTCTGGCCTTATTCAGTTTGTTTAATTGAAATTGAAAGCCTGGCTCTCTATGAGTGACAACCATAACTCATTAACTCATAACTCACCACCATGTGAATATATATGGTATCATTCTTCTGCAGTTTATTTAATGGATTGGAATTGCAAGCCTGGTTTTAATGGATTGGAATTGCAAGCCTGGTTTTCTGTGAGTGACTGACAACCATAACTCATAACTCTCTGTGAGTGACAACCATAACTCATAACTCACCACCATGTGAATATATATGGTATCTTTCTTCTGCAGTTTATTTAATGGATTGGAATTGCAAGCCTGGTTTTCTATGAGTGAGTGACAACCATAACTCATAACTCACAACTATGTGAATATGTAATATTATAAAGTAATCAACCCTACTTTTGAAAACCATAATTATCAACCATCTGTAATACATTGTGAAGGTAACATGCAATAGGAAATAAAGCGGGTTACCTGTATTACAAATACAAAACCCATTCACACTCTTCCACTAGTGCGCATCCTCCATACAGAGTTTAAATTTTGTTAGGCATGCTTTATTCAAAGTGCAGAAATTTTGTTGGGCATGCTTTATTCAAAGAGAAGTTTACCATTATGATGGTGGGGTGAGATTTATGGTTTTCATCCATAGTGTTAAATTTTACCATTATGATGGTGGGGTGAGATTTATGGTTTCCATCCATAGTGTTAAATTTTACCATTATGATGGTGGGCAGAGATTTATGGTTTTCATCCCGAGCTGACTGTGGATTGGTGTGTATTTATGGAATTTTGTATTCAGTTGCAAATGTTGTCAGTATTTATCATTACATCATAGTCGAGAATTTGTGTGTGAAATATAATTCAAATATATCTCATATTAGCATTTATGGGGATTTCCTGTTATGTCTTGTAGATGGGGGATGTCCCTTGATGTCCTCATTTCCAAGGGTATGTCGTGGGGATATTTCCCTATTGAACCTTGTGAAATAGGGTTGTTTTGAAGGCTACATGTAAATGTGGACACTAGAATATTTCTTGATCCTATCACAGTATATAGCAAGGTTCCCTTTCAAAGCACCACCTTCCAAACTATGAAAAGTGCTCAAAGTTTTGTTTTTTTTTTGTTTTGTTTTGTTTTGTTTTGTTTTTTAATTTGGTTAATTAATTTTATTAAACTGTAACATTATGCAGGTAGCATTCTCTTCTCCATAAGTAACCCCTCCTAAAACCATGAAGCCTTTATCCCATTCAATATTCTGCAACTGGAAAATTTCATGAGTTACATCAAATGGGAAATCCAAGTAGTGACAAACAGTTTTGGAGTTTGTAATAAGGTCTGAACATGGAATAATGGAGTGTAATAACAAGTGCATTAACAAGTGAATGGAATAACAAGTGCATTAAGCAAGCAAGTGGAATGACAATACTGTTGACTAGGGACAATTTTGGAAGAGCTTGTATGCACAACCACTTGGTGCATAGGTTTTTTTGTACTGCTTAAATTAGCTGAATTTACATCAACAGAAGATCTTTCAACAATAAAGGGAAAAGCTGAACTATCTAAAATACAACCTTACTCTGCCCTTGTCATATTGGTTGGAATAAAAGGTGCAATAAGCATGGTTGGACTAACAATCAGCTGAATTTACAGCAGCAGAATACATCTTCTTAATAGTTTTAATAGTTTTAGCTACATGATCCTTGCTCCAGCAACTCTGTTTTTAATACATCTTCTTAATAGTTTTAATAGTTTTAGTTTTAGGGTCTTTGTGCCTCACTGTCCCACAACAAAGCTTTGCAATTCACAGAGATATAGATTTGGGATTGGAGTGATGATGATGACTCTCTTCCATCTTGACATTGCAGCACTCATACCTTCCATCAACTTTACAAAGCAGCCTCACATCAACAGTGGATTCACATGGTTGCAAAAGAAATGTTCTAACACCCAGTTCAGGCTATTAACTGACACCAAAGCATCCTTGCTCCCGCAACTCTTTTTTTAATACATCTTCTTAATAGTTTTAATAGTTTTAGTTTTAGGGTCTTTGTGCCACACTGTCCCACAACGAAGCTTGGCAAACCACAAAGGTATAGATTTTGGATTGGAGTGATGATGATGACTCTTTTCCATCTTGACATATAGTTTATGTACTGGATTTACTCTGCCCTTGTCATATTAGTTGGAATAACAAGTGCAATAAGAAAGCTACCAGAATGACAATACTCAAGTGAATGGAATAACAAGTGCACTAAATTTACAGCAGCATAATACATCTTCTTAATAGTTTTAATAGTTTTAGTTACATGATCCTTGCTCCAGCAACTCTGTTTTTAATACATCTTCTTAATAGTTTTAGTTTTAGGGTCTTTGTGCCCCACTGTCCCACAGCGAAGCTTGGCAAGCCACAAAGGTATAGATTTGGGATCTTTCTAACATCTTCCTTACGACATTTCCTTTGCAACATTAGGTGCAATTGCTAGTATGTTATATTTCAGTTGGAAGTAAATATAGATAAAATGTATAGAGAAACATAATGGCAAACCTCATCTAAACCTCATAAAAACATTCAAATTTTACGTAAACCTAATCATTGCGGAACCCAAACCATGTGACTTAGGACCTCATAGGGCGGAGCTGCTTCTCCATTCCTCTTGCTCTTATTCCACGGCTTTATAATTTGAGCCCCGTTGACTTCTTTTAGAGTTATAGTCTTGTTTGGTATAAGCATGCTTTCTCCATAAATGTGTCAGAAATGTGTCTTCTAACTTTTGTTGATCCACGTGACTAGGAATCATTTCAGGAAGTATCAAATCTCCATGGACAGACTATAACTTATGGTGGTAATAAATGTTCTTATAAAGACTAGACTTAATATGAATACATCTCATGCTTGGTTGTCCATATATCTCCTTCCAATCTCCATAAACGAAGTTAGGATGGATAAAATTAGGTCGCTGCTTGGTACTCAGTGACAAGCTCCTTCGCATTTAGATGTGTGCTTGGCACTTGTATAAACGTTGAAAAAAATTGATGCTTTTGCTTGCACTGGTATATTGTTTCCTTGGTGGGTAAGATTAGGTCGCTGCTTGGTACTCATTGACAATCTCCTTGGCATTTAGATGTTTGCTTGGCACTTGTATAAACGTAGAAAAAAAGATGATGCTTTTGTTTGCACTGGTATATTGTTTCCTTGGCACATGTATAAACCTTGAAAAAGTTTCTTGCTTCTGTTTGCACTGGCATATTGTTTGTATTTCTAATTTGTGAAATCTATTGTGTGACAAATTCGAGAAGTCAGACCAAAGGTTACCTTAGTAGCCTGCATGGCAGCATCTGTTGCAAACTATGATTATATTGTGGATTGGGAATTTCAGACTGATGGCCTTATCCGAATTAAGGTAGGAAACTCTGAAATCTTTCCTTGAGAAAGCAACTTGTCAAGTTATTTTTACTCAAGCGCAGATTAGAAGGGCTAAGCTTTTGACTATTTTATTTGGCATACAGGTTGGACTAAGTGGGATCTTGTTGATCAAAGGTACAAAATATGAGAATGTCAACCAGATTAGATCCGAGGATGAGATTCATGGGACTTTGCTTGCTCAAAATACAATTGGTGTCATCCATGACCATTATATTACTTTCTACCTGGACATGGATGTTGATGGTACAGACAATTCCTTTGTCCAGGTCAAGATGGCCAAGCAAACGGTGAAGAAGGGACAAACTCCAAGAAAAAGTTTTTGGAAAGCAGAGAGACACATAGCAAAAACAGAGAAGGATGCCCAAATTAAGCTGAGCCTCTATCAGCCATCTGAGTTTCATGTGATCAATCCATCAAAGAAGACAAAGATTGGAAATCCAGTGGGATATAAAGTTGTCCCAGGGGGCACTGCTGCAAGCTTGCTCGATCACAATGATCCTCCTTAGCACCGAGGGGCCTTCACTGACAATCAGGTTTGGATTTGGATGCCCTCAAAGTTCAACTAGTTTTTGTTGTTGAAATTCACATTAAATAATCAAATAGATCTGCCACACATGTTAGTGAAATGAAATCTGCTTCAAAATTTGACTATACCCATTTTAACCAAAAATACTATTAACCAAAAAAATACATGACCCTTTAAATTAGATTTCCATCTACATAGATTCATCTTAGTGAAGTTGGTGGGTAAAATTATCATGCGTGAGGATAAGATTAGTCGCGGGATTAAATAACATGTAGCAGTTCTTTGCATGCATCAAATACTAAGAAAGTCTACATATGTAACCTTTGTATAAATCTTTGGTGCATACTGAAGCAGGGCTAAAATGGCTTTGTGCTAAGTATATATATTTTTACATAGATAAGATAATACATCATGGTGGGGTATTGATCATTTTTTTAAGGGATATATGTATAAAATTTGGGGGTTTCTCAAAGATTGTGTAGTTCAAAGCAGTATTCCAAGCCTTGAAGTCATCTGTGGTATTCCTGTTCTAATTATGCAATATTTCCTTCTCACAGTTATGGTACGCATTAGCCAAGACATTGTCAGAGAGGGCTGCATGGTCGCTGGCCATGGACAGAGGGTTGAATATGGTGACAATCAATGCATCTCTAATTGTCCAAGAGAATGACTTACAATGTGGTTTTTTGCAAGGATGAATGGAGATGAGAATGAAGAATGCATGGAGCTTCTGAGACAGATGAATGTCACAAAAGTGCCCATTTTCCTTTTTATCTGGGACTACAAGATCCGTGGAAGGTATGTGGGTTCTGGCAGAGGTGATCTTATTGTAGAAATTATAAGGTATCAAGGAGTCAGAGTCAGAGTTATTGATGATTCAACCATAGATTGCCTCATAGTGGACAATTTTAAATTCAATTAGGAGCCCATTTTCAGAGCTACTTTGAGCGGTGCCTAATTGATTGAGATTGAAATTAACATAAATGATGATAGGGTGCTGAAGGTTCATACAGTACATGAATTTGATGAAGCCCTCAGGCTTGCAGAGAACAAGCTTGTAGTGGTGGAATATGCAGCAAGTCACAACTATTACAACAAAAGAATATACCTATTCATGGCTGACCTCAGTAGGATTTTCCCAAAAGTGAGATTCATTCTAGTAATTGGAGATGAGTCTGAGCAGACTAACGAGCTCTGTGCAAGAAATAAAAAGGAAAAAAAAAACAACATAACATATGTCCCCCCTTTAGCTTTTACAAGAACATGGTGAAGATTCATGAAGAAGAAGTCATTGGCCCAAACCAGTTGGAGGGTGATGTCCTCTACTATGGTGACAATGATGATCCTATTCATCAGCTCCATAATAGGCAAGATGGGCAATCATTGCTCAAAGGACACACAGAGGACCACAAGTTGGTTGTTCTAGATGTTAGACTGAATAATTGTGGGCCTTGTGTCAAATTTCACCCAATTTTAGTCAGGCTGACCAAGATAATGACTTACAATGTGGTTTTTTGCAAGGATGAATGGAGATGAGAATGAAGAATACATGGAGCTTCTGAGACAGATGAATGTCACAAAAGTGACCATTTTCCTTTTTATCCGGGACTACAAGATCCGTGGAAGGTATGTGGGTTCTGACAGAGGTGAGCTTATTGGAGAAATTCTAAGGTATCAAGGAGTCAGCGTCAGAGTTATTGACGATTCAACCATAGATTGCCTCATCGTGGAAAATTTTAAATTCAATTAGGAGCCCATTTTCAGAGCTGCTTTGAGCGGTGCCCAATTGATTGAGATTGAAATTAACATAAATGATGATAGGGTGTTGAAGGTTGATACAGTACATGAATTTGATGAATCCCTCAGGCTTGCAGAGAACAAGCTTGTACTGGTGGAATATGCAGCAAGTCACAACTATTACAACAAAAGAATATGCCTATTCATGGCTGACCTTAGCTGGATTTTCCCAGAAGTGAGATTCATTCTAGTAACTGGAGATGAGTCTGAGCAGACTAACGAGCTCTGTGCAAGAAAGAAAAAGGAAAAAAAAAAAAAACAACATAACATATGTCCCCCTTTTAGCTTTTACAAGAACATGGTGAAGATTCATGAAGAAGTCGTCATTGGCCCAAACCAGTTGCAGGGTGATGTCCTCTACTATGGTGAAAATGATGCTCCTATTCATTAGCTCCATAATAGGCAAGATGTGGAAGCATTTCTCAAAGAACATACAGAGGACCACAAGTTGGTTGTTCTAGATGTTAGACTGAAGAATTGCGGGCCTTATGTCAAATTTTACCCAATTGTAGTGAGGCTGACCAAGAGAATGACTTACAATGTGGTTTTTTGCAAGGATGAATGGAGATGAGAATGAAGAATGCATGGAGCTTCTGAGACAGATGAATGTCACAAAAGTGCCCATTTTCCTTTTTATCCGGGACTACAAGATCCGTGGAAGGTATGTGGTTCTGGAAGAGGTGAGCTTCTTGGAGAAATTCTAAGGTATCAAGGAGTCAGAGTTACATACTAGTTACTTTCTGGGCTCTCTGATTATGAAAATGGCTATGGATTCTTGTTTACATTCTCGGCCAAGATGAATATTTATAGGAAGGATATAGATTCTATGGGATATCAGAGCCAAAGCGGAGATGCTTGTCAACCTTATCTAGGGAGGGAAAATCCTATCTCCATGATGCACTATTCTCTATATTCATGTTTATTGATTAGTAATGGAACATCATGATTGAAATTTGAAAGTTAAATGAAGGATTTCAGTCCTTGGATGTATAGAATTTAAATGGAGACAAAGAACTAAAAGGAAAATTGCAATCTTTTATGTGTACTCTTACAAGGACTTGAAATGAGAACTGTAAATTGAAGTTTGTAATTCAAATTTGTAGATGAGTTGTGGATAACTCTTTACTGGATATTGGACCTTTTTGTCATTTTAGATAGAATGAAAGAGAGAAAGACTATTACTAAATGTTTTCCAATTTAATCTTTGTCAATTACAACAGATTCATATGACATTGAAATGGTTTGGGCCAAGATTTAGATGAAAATATGCATAGCAATTGCATAAAGGGGCATGATGCCATAGCTACACCAGAACTTAACTAGTATCCCACAGTCGGTAGTATGGCAATCTAATTTCAGTCAGCTCAAGATAGCTTTGTAGTTTTTATGCATCTCTAATAAGTATCCACTTAATTCTGCAATAAATTTGTCTCGTTTTCTTCAATGTCTTCAGCAACTTGTTTGCAAAGGTGTTTGATTATATAGTTTATTCCAATGTGTCTACCCTATTGGTAGATATTTTTTAATTCATATATACTAGAGGCATATGTATGTTATGGAATGACAGAAATGTTATTCTGAAATAGTGTTGAAATGTAAAATACTGAAAGATGTTAAGAATCAGATTTATTTCGGCATGGGACAGGACAAATTGGCTCACTTCATAACTTTACACCAATTCATGAAGAAAATAGGGAATTAATGCTACTCAACCATTTTTTGATGACCTTTCCGAGGGATTCAAAATTCTGGACAAGTTTAGTTGAAATGGATAATTGTAACCACTTTCATCAAGTTGCCAAATAAGTTGAGAAGTCTTCGATATGGGTCAAGAAACAACATCCTTTATACGAGTGGTTTATACGATAAAATAAGTCCTTTTAAGAGTACACATAAAAGATTGAAATTTTCCTTTATACGAGTCTGTTATTCAAATTTTCTCATTAATGGTTTATAAACTGAGGCTAGCTGCTTGTAAGTCTGTCTTTTGGCATGGCACATTGTAGCAGAGATTTACTGTTTATAGATGACTTATATTTCCAAATGAAAAAGGATGCTTAGCTCAACATGTTTTCTTGTTGGTCAAACTAAAGTAAATATTTTACTTCAAAGTTCAGTGTTTTACAATAATTTAGTAGAGCTCTAGCATTAGGACCTCACCTACTTGAGCAAAGAGCTAGTTACTTTCTGGGCTCTCTGATTATGAAAATGGCTATGGATTCTTGTTTACATTCTTAGCCAAGATGAATATTTATAGGAATGATATAGGATTCTGTGTGATATCAGAGCCAAAGTGGAGATGCTTGTCAACCTTATCTAAGGAGGGAAAATCCTATCTACATGATGCACTATTCTCTATATTCATGTTTATTGATTAGTAATGGAACATCATGATTTAAATTTGAAAGTTAAATGAAGGATTTCAGTCCTTATATGTATAGAATTTAAATGGAGACAAAGAACTAAAAGGAAAATTGCAATCTTTTATGTGTACTCTTACAAGGACTTGAAATGAGAAATGTAAATTCAAGTCTGTAATTCAAATTTGTAGATGAGTTGTGGATAACTCTCTACGGGCTATTGGACCTTTTTGTCATTTTAGATAGAATGAAAGAGAGAAATACTATTACTAAATGTTTTCCAATTTAGTATTTGTCAATTACAACAGGTTCATATGACATTGAAATGGTTTGGGCCAAGATTTAGATGAAAATTTGCGTAGCAATTGCATAAAGGGGCATGATGCCATAGCTACACCAGAACTGAACTAGTATCCCACAGTCGGTAGCAAGGCAATCTAATTTCAGTCAGCTCAAGATAGCTTTGTATCTTTTATGCGTCTCTAATAAGTATCTACTTAATTCTGCAATATATTTGTCTCGTTTTCTTCAATGTCTTCAGCAACTTGTTTGCAGAGGTGTTTGATTATATAGTTTCTTCCAATGTGTCTACCCTATTGGTAGATATTTTTTTATTCTTATATACTAGAGGCATATGTATGTTATGGAATGACAGAAATGCTATTTTGAAATAGTGTTGAAATGTAAAATACTGAAAGATGTTAAGAAGCGAATTTATTTAGGCATGGGACAAGACAAATTGGTTCACTTCATAACTTTACACCAATTCATGAAGCAAATAGGGAATTAATGCTACTCGACCATTTGTTGATGACCTTTCCCAGGGATTCAAAATTCTGGACAAGTTTAGTTGAAATGGATAATTGTAACCACTTTTGTCAAGTTTCCAAATAAGTTGAGAAGTCTCCGATATGGGTCAAGAAACAACATCCTTTATACGAGTGGTTTATACGAGAAAATAATTCCTTGTAAGAGTACACATAAAAGATTGCAATTTTCCTTTATACGAGTATGTAATTCAAATTTTCTCATTAATGGTTTATAAACTGAGGCTAGTTGCTTGTAAGTCAGTCTTTTGGCATTGCACATTGTAGCAGAGATTCACTGTTTACAGATGACTTATATTTCCAAATGAAAAAGGATGCTTAGCTCAACATGTTTTCTTGTTGGTCAAAATAAAGTAAATATTTTACTTAAAAGTTCAGTGTTTTACAATAATTTAGTAGAGCTCTAGCATTAGGACCTCACCTACTTGAGCAAAGAGCTAGTTACTTTCTGGGCTCTCTGATTATGAAAATGGCTATGGATTCTTGTTTACATTCTCGACCAAGACAAATATTTATAGGAAGGATATAGAGTCTGTGTGATATCAGAGCAAAAGTGGAGATGCTTGTCAACCTTATCTAGGGAGGGAAAATCCTATCTCCATGATGCACTATTCTCTATATTCATGTTTATTGATTAGTAATGGAACATCATGATTGAAATTTGAAAGTTAAATGAAAGATTTCACTCCTTATATGTATATAATTTAAATGGAGACAAAGAACTAAAAGGAAAATTGCAATCTTTTAAGAACTAAAAGGAAAATTGCAATCTTTTACTATATTTTTGTCTGCAGGGTGAAATGCGGCAGCTTCGTGATAAATTAGCCATTACAGAGCGGGCTGCGAAAACTGAAGCAGCACTTAAAGTAGGAAAAAATAGATTCTCTTCATTGTTTCTTTTTTATACCTTTACTTGGTTTCCAATCTATATCTTTGGTCGTTGTTGCTAAAAAAGCCTGTGCCTACAGGAGAAGTTTCAACTACGGTTGAAAGTAGTTGAAGAAGGAATAAGAGGATCACCAAATGGTGTTATTTGACCATCCTCCTCTGATGGACGAAGCATTAGCAATGGTCCTTCTCGCCGCCAATCAATTGGTGGTGCAAAGATTGCATCAAGAGTCATGTCAAATGGTTTTGGTCCAAGGAGATCATCACTTTGTCAAATGAGGTCTTCACTATCCAGTAAAGCCAGTACAATTTTAAAGAGTGCAAAAGGAACATCTAGGTCATTTGATGGTGGAAGATCATTTGATGGCGGGAGATCAATAGAACGCAACAAGACATTTACAAATGGACTCAGTGAGAACCACACAACTAAAAAAAGTAATGGGATATCCAAAAATGCCGAATCAACATGATGTTGGGAAAGAGAATTCAGATAGCAAACCACCTGAATTTACAGAAGTTGGGCCTGAAGATTCTGTTTCAGGTGTGTTGTATGACATGCTACAAAAGGAGGTTATAGCCTTGAGAAAAGCTGCCAATGAAAAGGATCAAAGTCTTAAAGACAAGGATGATGCAATTGAGGTACATTCACTTTCAATCAATAGGTCACACTGTTTATCACTTTCGACCATTCCTTTGGCACCGATGTGAAGCATAGATGAAGACTCACATTTACACTTGAAATAACTTACTTAAATTGTTCATTCAGATGCTAGCGAAGAAAGTGGATACTTTGACAAAAGCAATGGAGGTGGAGGCAAAGAAAATGCGCAGAGAAGTAGCTGCCATGGAGAAAGAGGTAGCTTCAATGAGGATTGATAAGGAGCATGATCAAAGAGCAAGACAATTGAGTAGTTCGAGGGGAACTGTAAATAGCTCTCAGCTTTCCTCTGGAAGGTATAGACTTGCATAGTTTTTGTAAAATTATTGCCCAAATATTATGCTGCTTTTTTAGATGCTTTTGCAGAAGGGTAATGTTGCTGTTGGGACTAACCATATTATAAATCTGACATATAGAGATCGGATATTCTGTCTTTAATTAAAGTTTCTTCTTTCACATGTAAAACAAATATCAAATTTGTAATGTTTTCTCTTAAGTTCCTTGTATATAGTTTTAGTAGATTGCATGTTGGTATTTATAGAAACTTGGAATTTTAACATAGAGATACAATTAATTTTGACTGAATAGCCAATTGTCCATAGAACCTTTCGAATTTCAGAGGTTTTTCTTTTCACCTTCAGTTCAAAGTGCCTTTTCTGGTATTGTTTACTCCCGAGTTGTTGTTGACCCTTTTGAAAGTTTTTGCCTTTGCTTCATGGTTTAAAATAAAAAATTTGGTATTCACCGTTAAGCTATTATAATAGACTACCATGATTTGACTGTCCTATCCGTGCCAATTCTTTATCATTTCTGGCTATGAATTATCTTATTCTGATTGTCATTGACGATCAAATAACAATTACACTTATCTGGCTGGCAGCATGTGGGTCATCTCACTGGATATAGTTCTATATGTTTATTCATTGAAAAACACTTTGTTGCATATCACAACATCAAATAATCTATGTTCAACTGTGATTTAGCATCAAAATTTGTTTACAATTGCAGAACAATAAAAAATGGTGCCAAAGGTTTGGTACTTGACACATAGACTTGTTTGTCACATAAGTTAAGAGTTTTAAAGCCGGAATTTCATCCTCCTTTTACAAATAAAAAGGGAAAATGGGTAGAAAGTGATATCTATATAATGGCATTATAGATTATGGTTGACATTCTAATTTCTAGAGGCTACTATTGGTGCATAGTAAGAACTATTGTTATCTAGGTGTTTATGTGAGTCTATTTTGTACATTAATACCAAATTTCTCCTCAATGATTTATGGCTCAATAAAATTTACCTGCTTAAATCCTAGTTTAAATATCTACATTCTATAGGCTATCAACTTTCAACTAGATGGCACCACACATTATTGTGAAATTAGTTAATTACTACATCTTAATTTTTTTTTTTTCCACAAGTGCTGTTTGATTTTAAATTAGAGAAGTTTGTTGCCAAATATTAGTAGTCTAATACAAAAAATAGATAGGAAGGCCATAGCCAGTGATGAAAAATACTGTTGTTTATCCAAATATTTTGATTGGACCCTATCCTAGTCTATATGATGAGTCTTGATAGGTATACTGCCTTACGAACTGGAATAGAAATATTGCTACCGGACAAAACATTATGACAATTAAGATTGATAAGAAAAACTGGAAAATCTCCCCATTTCAGCCCACCCATGTCTCCATTCCTGTGTCTTTACTGCGCATGGTTACTGCAGTTCGGTATGGACGATTGATATCTCCTACTGTGTCTTTCATAACCAGATCAGGAGTTCATGGAACTAGAGTCCAAGAGAAACCTTTGCAAGTAGGGTCTCCAGTGGACAGAACCATAGGAGGAGGATGAATTACCTCTCAGGGAATCTACAAATACCCCACTACTCTGTTAACCAAAGATTTCAGTTCTCTAAGCTGAGCATCTAATTCTAGATAATGCCTATGAGAAATGATTGCGAAGGTAGAGAATTCCTTCTCAGTTTCTCTCAACTCCAACAGTTGAGTTGATGTCTCCATGGCCCAGTCCTCATGAAACCATGCTCTCTGCCTGTAACTTTTGTTCACATTCCTCTTGCCATTGAACCTATCTGATGGTGGAATTTTCCATCCTGCATTGAGCCTATAGAAGGCTGTTCTAGACCTCGTTTAGGTCATATAAAAAATAACATATATGATGACAGTGATAGTGGCCCATAGTGATGGGGGTGGGGGGGAGAGGAGGAGACAAGTATCGCACTGACAAAGGTATCTTCGAGAGTTTACCCAAAATTATACTAGGCAAGACTTCCCTGAACCTTGTCACCACTATGATATAGGAGCTAGGACCAAGAATGAATAAAATAGTGTAAGCCACGACAGAAAAGACCACAATGTAATGAATAACAAATCCTTCCAAAAACATCTTACAGTTGTAACGTAATTTGATGCAAAATAATATTCCATCATTTGTAAGATTTTTTATTCTAGATTGATTTTACCAGGAAATCACAAGAACATTTTCAATGATGCTAGGATTCCTTGGTCGGAATACCGTTACTATGATCCTAAAACTGTAGGACTAGACTTTGAAGGGATGATTGCAGACATTAAGGTATGACAATTTATTTTACCTGCCTTTTCACAGAATTAGATGTTAGGTAAGTACACTGTTAATTTTTTGATGGTAGACTGCTAGTTGTTTGACTTGTTGCAGGCTGTACCAAGTGGTTCTTTTGTGTTGCTTCATGGTTGTGCTCACAATCCCACTGGAATTGATCCAACTCCCAAGCAGTGGGAGAAAATAGCTGATGCCATTCTGGAAAAGAATCATACTACTTTCTTTGATGTTGCTTATCAGGTTCATGATGATTCACTGATATGGAGGTTAAATTTATAGTTTTCATATTTTATATGAATTGCCCAGTGTGTAGATTATTTTTTGCATTTCGTTTGTATGCATTTTTCTACCTTGCCAGTTTCCTTTTACTTCGATTATTTTTTAAGTTATAGTGCTTCTTCATTTTGAAGCCTTGATGAATTCAATGGAAATACCTTCAGAATTCGATGCATTAAAAGCCATCTTTAAATGGAAAAAATCGTTTGACATGGTTAGTAATCCTTTATTGAATGCAATTATTTTTATGAAAAAATCCTTCGGAATTTGGGTTTTATTGATATGACTTTATGGTTATTAAATGTATATGAGGTCACATTTCTATTATTTTTACTCATTACATTGAAAGAAGCTAAGTGATCTTACAGCCCAGGTGGAAGAGATCTGTGATGTTATAGTCTTAGAAGCATTTCCAAAATTCCATTCATGAGGTACTGGCCTTTATGCCAATGGGCATCCATAGAGGCCCTCCCTAGGTGAATATGCTTGCTTGGTTCACCTTCCTCTCTCCTCCTCTGTGCAGCCTCTCTGTTGTTGTGTGTCTAGTAATCCTTTGTTGTAATGAACTGACAATTGGTCTGAAAGGACCCCTATTTTTTCAATTTAATATGTGATTTTACTTGAACTTGCAGGGACTTGCAAGTGGCAGTCTTGATACTGATGCATCATCTATGAGGTTGTTTGTAGCTCGTGGGATGGAAGTTTTTGTTGCTCAATCCTATAGCAAGAACCTCGGTCTCTACGCAGAAAGGATAGGAGCTATTAATGTTGTGTACTCCTCATCAGATTTTTCCAATAGGTACCACTAATAAAATTTGGATTGTATTCTTTATAGTGGATATGTTTATTACTGGAATATATTCAACTTCCAACATTATTTAAATGGAACACTAACTGCATTTGTCCACGCACTTCTGGCAGGGTGAAAAGCAACTTAAAAGGCTTGCTAGACCAATGTACTCGAATCCTCCAGTTCATGGGGCTCAAATTGTGGCAAATGTTGTAGGCAATCCTGCCATGTTTGATGAATGGAAATCGGAAATGGAAATTATGTCTGGAAGAATCAAGGGTGTGAGGCAGTGACTGTATGATAATATTTCTGTAAAGGATAAGAATGGGAAAGATTGGTCCTTTGTCCTCAGACAGATTGGCATGTTTTCCTTCACAGGTTTTAACAAGGCTTAGGTAATAAAGGCCGTAGTCTATCTAGCTTTCAAATTTGTCTAGAAAATTATGGAAATTCTTACCGGATTTTGATAAAATATAGCAAGAACTTTTGTAAATCCAAGTTACAGTTGTCAAACTTAAATATTTTGGGTGTCCCAGGAGTTTTTGATGGTGTTCAATCCATTTCCACCCTTAAAAACTCATTCAAACATTCCTACTGTCATATTTTTTGAATTTTTTTTACCAAGTTCCAACCATTTTTGGCTGTCTGGGAAAATTTGAAGGCTGGGTAGACGACGCCATAAGAAAATTTTTGATAACGTTTCACCATTTCAGAATTGCAGATTTTTTAATCAGTGTTGGTTTTACTGTTTCTTGCCCTAATATATCTTTTCAATTC